>VWZY01000551.1:98173-119108 GCA_013399075.1 Chloroceryle aenea
GTCACAAACCTGATCTTCACTTACAGTGGGGGCTTTACCCACCTGGTCCTTGTCTTGTGATTCATTGACTCAGGAGGTGTGAGAAGAGAGGCTGCCAGTGTAGACAGAGGCAGAAAAGTTGTTGAGAACCTTGGCTTTCTTATGTATTGATACCAGCTTGCCAGCCTTGTACATCAAGGACTGATGCTTCCCACAACCTCCAAAAATGAGAAGGGCAAGGAAGTCATCATCAGATTTCAGAAATACTTTGCTGTTAGTAGAGAATGTCATAATGAGAGGGACTGGTGGTGCCATAGCTGGAAAGTTACATACAATTCTGGCTGCTGGTGTTCAGGAAGATGGAATTCAAATTAGAACAGTTATAGTCAAGGGCTACTGAGCTGGGTATAGGAATGAAGAAATTTTCATTTAAGTAGACGAGGAACTTTTCATTTGACTAGAATAGCTTGTCTTTTTTCACTAAACAAAACCTAGGAACACACAGAAGCACCCTGGATGTGGGAGAAAGCAACTATATAGTCCACACGACTATGGCAATGTCTTACTGTATGGCCATAAATTGATGATGAGATATTTTATCTTCACATCTAGACCAAAGTCTTGTGAGGTTATGGTATGTTCCAAGGCAAGTGAAACAATGATTCCATTAAATTTAAGATTTATTTGAATTGAAACGTAAGTATTATATATTACATAATGTTAGAACAGGGATGGAAATGGGGACTGTAAGACCTTCTGGAGTCTACTGTGAGAGCTTAGCCTGCTGCATTGGGAATGATAGAAGGTGACTGAATGACTGCAGTTATCCATCACTGAAGCAAGCAGTACTGGCAACAGTACATCTCGCCAGCCCTGTGCCCTGGGTGTGGAGCGTGCTCTGGAGAAATCCTTCCATTTCACAGAGACAGAAGAGACTTGCTGGACTTCACAGCAGGAGAATGGACTTCATGAGGTTGCAGAGACCTTTCTCAATCATTAAGAGAAGAAGGTTGATAATCTATACAATATGGTGTTTCTGAATTCTGTCCCTCCAACAGGACAGGGCTGATTACAGGAAAGAGTTGCCTTAAGGATCTTATCTTCAATACCTTCATTCCACAGGTATAAGTGCCATCTTGCTCAATGGCAGTTTGACATTTTGCTTCTTGGACGACAGCAGGAGAATTGGTCTCTGTGGGGGAACAACAGCTAAAACAGTTGGTGCTCTCTGGGAGTTGTTCAACGTGCGCTTACTCACTGGAGTGTTCTGCACGTTACCTGCATAACAGGGGCTGGACCTCAGCCATCCACAAAGTAGATGACAGCCATAAGCACCAGGCCATGAGCTATATTCTCAGTAGGGGCTTCTCTCAGGACACCTTCTGTTCCCCTCACTCCCCAGAAAAAAACCCTTGTTCTCTGAACTTACCTTTTAACATGAAAGAGAATTTCCCTTTTCTAGTCAAATCTCATAATTATTCATATCATCTTCGCTTTAAATGAGGAATTTGTCTGCTTTTTGGCACAGTGTTCCTTTCTTAATTGGCAAACAGGAATTTAGCACAATTGAATAAATTAGATTATTGCATAACGGTTTAAAGCATCATTAATACAAATACATATCCTTCCTTTCTGACACTGGTGTTACTGCTCAATTCAACATCTACATTAATTTCCACACTTGTATTTCTTCAAATGTTATCCTTTTCATCCAGTGTCCTCCTCCTTCCACAGAAATAAGTTCTTTACGTGTTAGAGAAGTGCAACCTGATCCAGGTATCCTCCACAGCTTTATAAGTTCCTGGGGAAAACGGATTTTCCCCAAGTTATCTTTAAGTGATCTCATTAGCTAATCATGTGAGCACATTTTATGGATGCATAACATGTAGCTACCAACAGCTGTATTAAAAGCAGTAGGACATGGCACCGAGGCTGGAACTTCTTACACTGGCTGCAAAGCATCCATAAAGCCAAGATGTTTATATTTTCACTAATCAATTACAAACTTAAAGAAAGGCTTCATTAGCATTTGAGAAACAAACAGATCTCTTCTCTGCAGAGGTGGAGATCGTTTGTTGGTCCCTGGGGCTAAGAGTATAGTGGTAAAAGGACATCAAGAGCTGTTCAGTGGCTCTGAGATCAATACTGCCAAGCTTAACTCACTATTCCGTACTCTCTTCTCCCCGAGAAGTGGGCAACATCACAACTGCTTTTGTGGCATGGTCCTTGTCATTTGCTGTTCATGCCAAACTCAGAAAGCCACCTGACATTTGGTGGAGCTGTAGGCAGGACATGCCAACAACAGAGCATGCAGCCATGGCAGACTATATCCACGATGCACTTACAGACCATAACCGTGGTGCCTTCTCAAACCTGGCCTTTTTATGTCTCTCTACAGACAGGACCTGTGAACCCTGCAAGACAGAGAAGAGAGGTATTTGACATCTAGAGTATATTAATAGGACATAGGCTGGTGGAAAGATCATAATGTGCTATGAAATGAATTTTTTTGGTTGTTTCTATGAGAAGTACGAATTTTAAAATCCTAGATATCGCTTGATGGGTGTTGAGCAGTGTGCTTTTGTTAGCTGGTAAGGCTCCCTTTTAAGGAAGGCTCATCATTCCAGATACTTAAACTCATGGTAAGTCTCACAGAAGTACACACGAAGTACAGTGCCCACATACCTGGGCCACAGAAGTTTCCTGCAACAGGATTCCCATGCATTATCAGTCCTGCTTTGGTTTCCAGCTGTAAGCTCCCCTTTCTGTGTATTTAGCAGCTTTTTTAAAAGCAGGCCACTTTACATCTTGCTTACGGATTGACAGAGCAGGATTTAATTCTGCTCTAGAAATAGTAGTCTCAACTCAATGTTAAAGCCTATTTTAACCTTTGAAACCAGTGGAAACTGGGGGAATAGAATAAGAGTCAGGGATGCAGAAAGGAGACATTACCATAATTTAAACAGCGTAGAGGTGGAATTGAATGACCAAGAATGTATCTCAGGCCCAAACCAGTACTAGCAAACTAGCCACGTAATACATTTTTTACTCAGCACTGTGCAGTTTAAGTTTTGAATTGACCTGAAGTTTGTTAAGTTATTCCCTGTGGAAATAATTACTTGTTAGTCAAATTTTACCTTTATTTATGTGTCCAAAAGTACAGATTATCATTGAAGAAACTTCCTTACTTTTTTATCTTTTCATTGAGTGAATAAATATTTGCCAAGTCCATATCTTGTAAAACTTAATAACTTGCATCCAGCTGGCATATCAAAAACCACTGTGGCCTATCAGGGTTTGGAACATGACCAAGAAAACACAAAGAACTGCAGTGTAAGGAAAATATTGCTTACTTTTTAAAAAATATGGGTGGTTAAGCAAAACTTCCTTTTTTTTTTTTTTAAACAGCAATCCAGAGAAGCTGTTCAAGAGACAGCCACAATCTGCATCCTAAATCATCATGGGTGATTTCCTCAAAGTTCAAAGAAAATATTTTTGTTCTGGGTTCATGGCCAATGCAAAATCACTGTAAATGATTTTTTTTTCCCTTCCAGCTTTCTTTGGACTCAAATTAGTCCTTAATGTGGCACTACAATACTTGAAAATCTCTAGGTATAAGTAGCTGTAATGTTTTTCTTACTACATTAATGTCTTTATGTGCTTGCAGCGTGTTCTCTAACATGTTTCTATTCCAGTGTGGAATTCATCTTTGTTGCTATAGGACCACTCTGTGTCATTACCATTATGTGCTGTTAAATCTTTAATGCTATTTCTGATGCTGTAGAGTAGCCAAACCTGGAAAGTCTTTTCTGTCTGAGTCTTGGACAGTAGTGATAGTTCTTTCTGTTGTTTGTCCATGAAACAGGACAGAGTTTCAGAGATTCAGTCTAGTTTTGATGTTTGGCAGCTAATGCAGTTAAAGTTATCAAATTGGTAGTGGCAAAAACTAAGGGGAAAAACTCATTTGCTCCAGTTATTTCTGGAAAAAACCCTACCTGCTTGAACTGTAGATCTTTTAGGATATTATATCAGTTATGACATACCCTGAGTTGTCATATACTGACTCCTTTTCAGCTTTTTCAGCAGCTATGAAATACTTTGTTATTTTACTATTTTACTCTGTGGGCACCTGAGGCTTAATGGGCAGAATATGTAAATTATTAATGGATAGGGAACATAATCAGCAGAATCCACATCAGGGTTCTCCTTTCTCAAAAAATTTCTTTAGCCTGATTTGAATTGTCCAAATAAGGATATTTTGCATAAATAGTAATTTATTTTTTGACTACTTGGTGAAGATGTGTTTATATTTCAGCAGTTCTGATGTGAAAAAAAATGATATTTTATTGTTTGATTTGGTGAAAATTAGATTGTGTTTGCTTTTATTACCATTTCTAGGGAGTTGTCATTACCCATTTGTTTTGGTAACCGAATTCCAGACTTAAATTTTTCACCAGGTTTTAGAGTCATTCTTCACATTTTTATGTCTACTTTGCATTTCTAGTTTTTCTGGTTTAGCATGAAATGTCTATGAAGGGAAATGAGATCACTTCATCTGTTTCCTCTCATTTGATGTAATGGGTAGACGTGTCCTGGACAAATTGGGCAAGAGGCTTCCTTTAACAGAAAAGATGGAAAAAAATTCTGACTACCACTAAAAGCAAAATAAAACCCATATGCATTCTGTGACATTTGTTTAGCATCAGGATTGAAGACACATCTGCTGAAAGGAAATGAGTGACTCGACTTACAGACTGGCCAGACTACATATTGATAGCACATCCTCCAGTAAATCTGGCAAACCAGTTGAAAACAAAGGTATGTAGAGGAGGCAGCTTGACAGCATTTTGAGATCAAGGTTGTCGTCGTGTACAGGGAGAGTGAGCCTGCGAACCTGCTTTCCTGAGCACAGACCTCAATTCCTAAGCATGGCTTCTAGCCTGACACACATCAGAACACGCCTGAGCATGGTTTTCTGCAGGTTTTCTGCAGGTTTGGGCAGCCTGCAGAGGGCTCGTTGCAGTCAGGTGGTGAGGATGCGGACGTGACGTGCTGCACAGCGTCTTTCGGTTACGCGGTCTCTCGGTGTCTGATAGACATCTCTCTGAACGTGACAGACCAGCAGCCACATGCACAGGGTTTTGAGGCCAAATGGGAGGACAACACTTGCAGCCAGGTTCCTACACTCTCTTCCCTTCAGAGCTGCATTCCATCTCCCCACACCCCCACCCCGGATGGAACCAGGGCCACCCTGGGCATCCTGAGGCTCCAGAGGGACTATGCTGAAAACAGCGATGTGGAAGGGCCAGTAATCCTAGACTGTTATCTGTTTTATTTAATGGTAAAACTGTAAATCAGGGACAATGACAGCTTTATATCCTCTTCACCTTCTATTAGAGTTCAGTGTTCCTCTGGTAGGAAATCAGTCTCTCTAGAGCAAAGGAGCTGATCCGAGATTGATTTCTGAAATACTCTGAGCTCCTAGGATTTAAGAGGATATGGAAAATTGATTTGTGTTTCACATGCTGCATTCATTTTTGGAACACATCTTCATCCACAATCATCTAGTTTTTCTCCATTACAGTAATGTGTATGAAGCCTGATTTACATTAGGTTTTTGTAATATAATTTTTTTCTAACTCCCAAGATGACAGGAGACATATTGATACTCCTCACTTACTTTTGACATGAACACATGAGATGCTTGAAACCTGTTGCTTAACTTAGAGCTGAATGTTTCCCCTCTCTGCCCTGTGAATGACCTCTTTTCTGAATATCCCAGTGAAGAGGGATAGCGCTTCCAAGGCAGGAAGCAGGAGGCATCGCTCTGTTCCAGTCTCTGTTACATGAATTAAATCTGTTTAAACTGATGGTGAGGTTTTGCTGTTAAAATGATCATTCCTGAGAAAAGCAGAATAATGAGAAGGGTTATTTAGCAGATACTCAGGTGAAGACTGCACAAGGTCAATATTTGTAGTACTTGTCAGATCACTATTTGTTTTAACTTCCCCTGGTAAGTATCAGTTTGTTGTTTCTTCAAAAGATTTTTCTCAATGGTACTAATTGTGAAGACTGCTTCAGTCCCTTGAGACTATTAAAATGATCATATCAATTTCATTTATAACCCAGACTTATCTAGAATGTGGTACCATGGGGCTATTCCAGCTCATTTGTTTATTTACATCACAGTCTTGCTTGTTTCTGTTACAGTTGCATAGAATTATAAACCCAGTTTTAGTGAGGCTAAGTATGCTGAACCATCTGGATTCCACAGTTCTAGAACTCACTGAACAACAGGAGCTTAGGAGAGAGAAAAATCAGACCTCATTCAGTGTCAGGAGGGTATGAATTCTGTAAGGATTCCGATTTATGACAATTGACTTTGTGCAGAGTGAAGTCTATGTCTCAGAACAACAGTGATGACATATTGCTTTCATACAGTCTCTTAAAAATGAATGAGATTCTGCAGACAGTTCTCCTAGGATTTTCACCTTTATTATTGGTATAAACAAATGGGAACTGTTTATACCCTGCTACCTCTGTTTCAATGGCTAAAAAAATGTGGTGCAGTGTGGGTCGTTTGTTTTTTTTCTCCAGCATGCAATAAATATCTCCTTGATTGAGAAGTACCCTTTTTTAGAAAATCTTATCTCTTTGTTCCTTTTCATCAAAGAACAAAGGAGCAAAGACAGTACTATTGTGTATTGCCTCCTGAAATTACTGCATACAAATGTTTTTCCCCTTGAGATCCCAAGATGCCAACACAGAGATACCCAGCAAACTTCATTATCAAACTTTAGTAAAGAGCTTAGTTCCTAAAAATTCTCTTGAGTTTTCCTAGGGACGTGATGTGATGACTGGTAACTGCAGAATGAATAAACACAGCAAAGATTGGTCTTTTTGAAATGTTTCTGTTGTATCCAGTAGAAACCTCTAGACCACAGGCTTGCTTGAGTGTTATCATAATATTTCTCCATTTCCCATCTCTCTGTGAACATGGCATTTGGGTGACATACTGCTCTGTGTGAAATTCATTCCAGTAGCATAAATGGGAAAAAGATCCAGTGTGTAGCAAGACATTTTCTCACTGTATTGAACAACTCAGTAATCAAACTGCTTTTTTTCTTCATTTTGTACATTTTAATGTATGAAAAGAAAATCCAAGATCTGTTTTTTGCCTGTCACTATTTATTTTATTTTTAAAAACAGAATTCCTTATTTGGATAAAGAAATATACCATCCTTCCTAAGCAACTTTGACAATATAAGAGACTTTCTGAGCTGACCTCAATTCTTTGACCTCTGTTTAAAGAAAACTTGTCTCCAAATCTAGAAAAATGAACCAGTTTGAAAGCTGTAAGCGCTGCCAATAACAGTTCATTATTAAGTTAAGCTGTATAGGATATTAGCATTACTGATACTTCCAGCAGCATTTCAAAAGAAAGTAATTTTGAAAGTAATTCCTGAAGTTTGCAAACACTGTGTATCCTCTGAGAATGCCCACTGGACAGACATTCACACTAGAAACCCAGAACATCCTGCTTGTCAACATGACCAGTCTGGAAATGAGGTGCTGTGTTTCTCAGTCTCTTTCAAAATTGGAGTTTGAGGAATATGTACTGATCTGTGTGATTAATCTTTTACTGTTTAAATTAGGAAGGAAGCAGTTAAGAGCTGCACCCATCATTTGTAGATGTGCTTATTAAACTGCAGTAAACACATCACTACATTGTAACAGGTACCTCCTTCCAATTGCAGTTTGATTTAGAAAAAAATAATTTCTGATTAATTTTTTGTTTTCAAGAAATCAAATTCTATCCAATGTATTTGCTATCAAAAGCTATTTCCTGAATATTGTTTCTCTGGATAATTTAATCCCTTATAGAATTATGGGATAAAGAAAAAGAAATAGAGCAAAAGAAGACAACGACTTTTTGAATGAGATGGTATCATAACCAAACCTTACAGGCTAAAGCCCCTTCTTATGCCTCTCTGTATGCAAACAACTGTCCAGAAATACAACCTTTCTCACCGTCTGTCTACCTGGGGGAAGAATCATCTCTCAGCCTTCTGTCTCTTTCACATCAGTTGACACCATTCTGCTTGCCACATAAAGCTAATGATGAGCAGCAGCATCTTCTGACACTGTCTGCAACTGGTGGAAAACCAAAGAAAAGCACTTTGTCTGAATGAGAACTGGTCTTTGAGAAAGCTCTTTCCTAACAACAAAAGTGATGCATAGATACTAAGTAAGAAAAAGATGTATTTGAATTTATACGCATTTAATTTTTCATAATCTGTAAATTTATCTTTTGAATGGGCCTTGTATGGGAAAACAGACCCCTTCCCATTACTTTGCCTGATTAGAAACCAGACAGCTCAAAAGCCAAGCTGTCAGCGAGTCACGGCCATATTCAGCTATTCTGCAAACTTTAAATGTTTTGTGCCTTTGGCAACCTTCTGACCCTGCAGAATTACTGAAGTAATATTAGTTAAATATCACTTAACGTGATCTTTTTCCATGGATGCTGCACTGGTTGAAATGTATTCTCTGGATCCAGGTATGTTGACCACAAATATTTGCTTACCTATTATATAAACTTTTTTTTCTTTTCTGGGGATGATTATCATGACTTAGGGGTACACAAAAACTAAGAGGACAATTTTCCAACTCAAGTCCTCTGAATCATCCTCTAGAAAGATGTCACTGGCCTGTTGGGTGTCCGTGTAGATAGGCTGAATTCTGTTCTGTGTTAAATATACTACCTACTCAGAGTAGTAAAGTTTTATGTCCATTTTTTTCAGGAACAAAGGGAATGCACTGTAAAACCAGTGGGTCTCTACCAGAATCTAGACCTAAATTATGTTTTAATTCCATCGAGCCACTGGTTTATCTCCTAGGTGTTGTAAGGTAGGACATTAGACTTGCTATTCCTATTTCTTCCCTGCAAGAATGATCAATAGCAAACATGATGGATAGTGCTAGGCAGAGAAAGAGTGGTCCTGCTTGTGAAAGATGTTGATTACATTTTGCCCTGTGGGGCAAAATTTCATTTCACAGAAGTGCTAATACAAAATATCCCTTTCACTCAATCAGCACTTATTTGAAGGCTTCTTGCAGCTCTAAAAAATATGGCACAGAAACTTGCCAGTTGTCTCACTGTTAGAAACCTAATGTTTCTGGCTTCAAAGCTGTTTAACAGGAATGCTGAGTTGAAGAAGGCTACTCTCACATTTCCAGCTCAGTGTCCTAAAAGAAATTCCCCTGCTTCTTCTTCTGCTAGCTATTTCTCTGCTACTTAATTTTCCCTCTTCTCTAGCTCAACCTAGGGACCATGCACAGTCCCCGAATCTTCAACCTCTTTGTGTCACTGTTAATTGACGTGTAGGTCAGGCCATCAAAAAATGAATTATACCTATGACTAGTCTCTCTCAAATATTTCTGAGCCACCATGAAATACCTGAGAATGAAAGACAATAAAATTGCTTTCTCTTCCTGTGTGTCAGGATGAAACTAATGTACTGTTAGGAAAAACTGTCTCCATTGCAGGAAAGCCATTCATGGTTCATGGCCCAAACATTCAACATGCATCGAAGGCTGTTTTGAAGGGATGAAATGTCAAATATATGTGAAAAATGTATTGTGTTTTTTATCTGAAACACAACATCTTCTTGGCCTTGTTCCATGCTTTCCAAATCAGAAATTGGGAAGGAGGGAATGGGATCAAAGTTGAACAGAAACAAGCAAGAAAACAAGCAGAAGATTGAAAGAGAAATATTTTAGACCTGGACTCTGCTTTCCATAATTAAAAATCCTTTACTTCTTTATCATATTCTTACTTACAGATATATATTTATTAAAGAACTCATAGTGAGATGATGGTATATATCTCTTTAAAATAAACCCCACAACTTTAAAAAGCTTTTACTACTGAAGCATCATATTGTTACAGTGTTTAATAATTAACATGTAAAAATTCAGCTGGCTTACTTCATCGTGTCACAATTGCCTCTAAAGTTTTGTGCAGCTGACTGTTTCTAACTGTATTGGAATGCCAATTAAAATACCAATATCTTTCAATAGTTGCAGGTATATATTTATATAATCTCCCTCGTAAGTGTGACTACTCCAGAATGGGAAGTTAACCTGTAAAGTGCCCTATTTCATATGGTACTTATTATATATCATTTACTCTGGCCAGCAGCATAGGCCAGACAGACACGTGATGAGGAATTTAATCTCTCATTCAACATCTGTCTTCGCTTAACTTCTTCCTCACAATCTGCTCCCATTCTCACTTTTCACCTGATGTCCTTACACATTTACTTTCTGAAATTAGTGATTATTTCTCCTGTCATTACACATAAGGCTACATCTTTTCATCCCGCAGACAGCCAGAAAAAAGTAAACCTTGGAGTCTAAATTGCCTTATCATTTCTAACTTAATTCTTCATCTGAAAAAGAAGAGTATTAAAAGCCCTGATATAACCATGTGAATTTTATACTTGGGCCTTTGGAAGAAGAATCACCAGTAGTTGTCTCTCTGGGCTCTGTTCCTGCTTTCCAGAGTATTCTCGTCACCACACCTCACCACCATTGCCCAGCTGTGAGTGCTGCTTTTGTAATGCCCCAGTTTGGGTCTGCCATTTTCCTTTGGAAAGTATCAGCAACAGGAAAGGAGAATGTTGCGTTGACAGCAAAACGTGTACTTGAGAGTTGTGACCTGCTGTAGACCTGTCACTGATGAACAGCAGTCACCAGATCCAGTGGCTGGCATTTCATGCGGAAAACCCTGTGCATGTTCTCCTCCTTTCCATCTCTTTCCTTCCCCTCTTGCTTAAGCTCAAACAGTGCTCTGTCATGAGAAGTGGAAATCTTTTTACAACAAAAGGCTTGTAAACTGGGACTGTGCAGGCATAAAGTGCGACAATGTCCCTGTCAAGGACAGCACAGGACAACTCCAGCAAAGAAAAATTAATTGTGAAATTTTGTAGCTCCTCACAGTGAAACCATTATTGCAATTTTGATAAGTGAAAAAAAGGACAGCAAAACCAATTCTGACTTAAAATACAGGATGTAACCAATGGGATAAACAGCACAAATCACACTATTTCTCCATGATTTCCTAGAACAGCTTCTTTTGTTGTTTGCTTACGTGTCCAAGGAGATATTATGAGCTTGGTTATTCATTCTGCAGCTGAAACAAGCAAGTAGGTCAGGGTGCAGTCTCCCAGAGACAGAGCTTCCTTGAAGTCCTGCAGTCTGGATGTGAGGCAACTTCATGCTGAGTGCCACAGTGTAGGTAAGGATCAGTATCGTTGATGCATCCTCAGGCGGCAGCCTTACCCTGTGACAGTTTGGAGGAAATGTCGGGAAAATCTGGCACAGCAGAAATCAACACAATTATCCACTGCCTAGATCCCATCATCATATTGTGTACAACAGCTCTGACATCGTCTGAGCAACAGCTACCCCACAATTTGATGAGCAGGGACCCCTTTACAATTAGAATATCTGCAATGCATAGTTACTGTATTGTAACATGCTTTTTACTGAGACTAAATGGGATATGAGTAAAGAATAAGAAAAGCATCATTTCTGCAGTAGGCTTTGACCCATTCCATAATGTTTATACCCAGAAGAAATGGACCTAAGTTCAAACAGTAGCCAAAATTCAATATCATTTCTGAATGTTACAAAAACATAATTTTCCTCAGATAAAAACTTAAATAGAAGCATGAATAAAATAATTGTATTTTTAGCATATTCCTAACACTAATCATCACTCTTATGGCACCAAAGACTTCCAGCTTATCTTTTTTATTTAAGAGGCTCGGAGATCAACTCTGGTTTAAGAGCCCAGATATCTTTATAAGGTGAACAAATGTTATCTTTATTTTGCAATAGGAATATTGGCAGAAAATAATCTTCTAGGAAGTTCACTGAAAACTGTTCCAGGATCTGTTCCTCCTCTCCCTGTTTTATATTTCTGCATATTTTAACTGTTCCAAGCACTAGTGCTTCAAAATGGGAAGTGTTTCAGCCAGCCAGAATTCAACAATACTGCTAACACTTTTACCTGAATCACACAGCTCAGTTCTTAATCACTCATTTTCTTGCACTTATATTTGCATAATGGTGGCACAGTTCTATCCTAGCAATTTAGCATAGTATGCAAATTCTCATACTCTGAATTGCAGGCAGCCATTATTAGCCAAGCAAAGTACAGGGATTTACATTAATCAACATACTGCTCTTTTCCAGTTATTTTATTGCAGTTATCTAAATCTTATAGCTCTGATTATCTAGGGCAAGAAAGAATGACTTTTGAGAACACTGTGTAGGAGTGAACTGAAGTTTTCAATTTACTGCTTTTTTTATTGACCATGTTTTTGTGGACCGTGTGGTCTCACAGCTTCTATCATAAAGTTTACACATGTAAGAAAAAATAGAAGAGGTAAAGACTGTACTTTGTCCTAAGTCTGCGGTTTGTTGATAACAATATCATATCACAATACTTGACATTTAAAATACAGAAAAATAAAGTGTTCTCAGGGAAGCATACGATAATAATCATGGCATTAGAAACATAGGGCCAAGTTTCCCAGTATTTTAGTCTATCACCACTCTCTTGACTCTGAAAGAATGAAAGCATTTTACAGAAGGTCTTAAGAAAACTGCCTGAGACAAGTAAGTGATTTAGAAGCTGAACTGTAGAGAAATTGTGTCTTAATTGTATAGGCACATTTTCAATCTTTAGCCTGTTTAATCTGGGAGAAATTTAAGAATAAAAATGTACACTTGGTCCTAGATGATTCACCCTCCACTTCAGGAGCACTTAGGGTGATACAATTGAGAGAAAATAGGTCATATAAAATAACAAGCACAATTTTTCTTCCTTTGCCTTGCCTTCAGAGCAGCTGCAGTATGGTGGCTGAGTCACTCCTTGGGGAGGTGAGATACCCATGCCAGTGGAAGATTACAGTAGATTTACATCGAGTTATTTGGCCATTGGGCTGCCTGAAGGCGTTTGGGTGTTCTATATTGTGCCATATGTCCTTTCCTACGTTCAGTGTTTCTGTACTTTTCTCATACTGGGATGCCTCTTACCATGGGAATAGCACTATTTGTCCATGCCCACACAGTTTTATAACCCTGAGCCTTATTTCTCTCCTGCTAAGCTCAGAGAGTACACAGGCCAGCATCACAGCCATCCGTACGTTGCACAGTTGTGCTTACTGGGAGGGAGAGGTTATGATTATAGCCAACGTTAGAAAGGGGGGCATGAGCCAACTCAGGATGAGCATGAAAAACAGCATGGAGGAGAAAGTTAGAACTGCAGCTGTCCTGTGATGTTGCCCATGAGGTGAGTAGTGTGAATCTATTATATAACTGTATGCTTCAGCCCTTCTGATGATGATGAACATGAGCAACTAGGTTATTCAGTCTTGAAAATCAGTTTTAGTAAATACTTTACAAAGTTCTTGCACTTGTGTGCTTGCACAGCAGACCTATTCAGGAATTTTCTATGTCCAAGGTGTCAGAGATGGACACACCACAGTTCAGGCTAAGCCAAAAAGAAGTGCATAGGAGAAAACAGAAATGTAATAGTGATCTAATTTTTCTGGTTTCCAAGATATTACAACCTAAATATTCTAATCTTGTTGGAATTGTCTTTATACTCAATGACCTATACTACTGTATCCTTAAGCCTTCCCTGTGCTACATATATGAAAACACCCACATGCATCTAGTGTAAATTTTTTTTCTGTCAAAATTCCTGTCAGCTGAAAAGCATTAGAGCTGCCACTGCCTCTTGAATTAAAGGTCTGTACAGGATAACTGTAGACAGTACTGAGGAAACCTAGAATGAGTCTTTAGGGCAGCTTTCTAACAGCTGTTTTGAAGCTATGCAAAGCAGTTAGAACTGGGACCCAGAACTGTTCTCAGTGGTTTTAGTTTAATACACTATTTCCAAAATTAGGAGCTGTAAATATTTGTAATTGCCTGCAAGTTTGCAGAAGCTGAAATAAAGTACTCATTAAACCTACTCTTCCACTCCAGTTATCTTTGTTTTTTCTTTCCCTCAGGAATCCCTTTTCTCTTGACTAATGCCAACAGCACTAAATTCTTGCAAGACTACTGCTATATAAAATGTGCATACATTTGATATTAATTTCCTAGTTTCTCCACAAGCTATCAGGACCGATATGAAAGTGAGTTTATACGTTCATATGAAAAGATAATTTTATAATATTATCATGAAGCAATAGAGGCCTAAATTTGGAATGACTCATGCATATATTTATTTTTTTAAAGTTTGAATAAATCCCTGGAACTGAAATATAATCATGTACAGAAACATGGTAAGATTTTGTTCTAAAATTCTATGTTTAAGGCTCTGAAAATGCTACAATGTAATTACAAAAATAATACCTTTCATGAAGAAATATATTCTTAAGCTCAAATTTACAGATGTAGGAGTAAAGCCACTTAACAATTTCTGGAGATCAACCAAGAAGGGTTCAAGGGAGTAGCACGTATTTTGTCAAAAGGTATTGGACTTAGTTTCCTGGGTTATAAAACCAGAGCCCTAATTTGGAACATCATCTAGTTTGATTACATATATATATAAATTAGGTGCTTTAAAAAGTAATAGAAAAGAACCAGCTTTAGCATTAGACTGGTACCCACCATGGGCCTGAAAGAAATACTGGTTACCAGTGCCTTGTACACGGGGAGGCACTTTCCAACATCTACTGACAGTATCTTCCAAAAACTGAAGTCAATCTTTTCAGAGATAGTGGTGTGTCTGTCTCACTGTTCCCTCCATAAATTCACATACGAGGGTATTCAGTCAGGAGGCCTTGATGAGGACCTAATATATGTCTCTTACTTCCAAAGCTTCACAGCCCATACTTTGTGAGGAGTTTGCTCATCCAGCTGTATACAGGCATGCAGTGAGAAATGTGCTCTCCTAATCTGTGAAGATTTCCAAAGCTGACATGAGAGATCAGAATGTATTTCTTCACAATAGACAAAAAGATGACTATTAAATATCTTGAGAACTGTAAGAAAAAAAAAAAATGGCAGAAAAGATATTTGCATGTCTTCAATGTTTGGTAACAACTGACAAGGGTTTTACTAAAACACAGCTTTACAGTAACTTAAATCCATTTAGCTGCTTTTGTGAATCTGATTCCTCTTTACCCTCACCAGGATCTCGATTAAAAAAGCTTTAACTAAATTAGACTCTTATTGCTAAGAAGAAAAGTAGTGTGTCTGTTTACTCTTACAAATTGGAAAATGTTTGAATTTATAGTCGCAGCGCTTTGGTAAAGAATGACAGGCAATTAAACTGAATAAATAATTCACTGGAAGAGATTAACAATAGTTAGAAGAGAAAACAATGGTTTTTCTTGTGACAACTGTACGGAATCCAGAAAGATCTGTTGTCTTCTGAAGCTGAAGAAGACTAGAATAAAAGTGATCACCAGAAAAATGCTATTGCTTCTAATGCTAGTTAACTCCTCACAGCCAAGTTTTTGCCCAGAGCTTCCATTATCTTTTTTCTTCCCAGACTCCTGAAATATATGTATTTTCTGTTGTTGTCTTTGAACAGAAGAGTACAAAATCTTTAATATAAAACTTGGGTTGTTTTCAAACTCTAAGAAGCTGTGCAGTGATCAGTCACAGAATTACTGATTGAGGCTGGATTTGTATGCCAGGCAGCTGATATTGGGTTTGTGTAATCATTATTCCAAACCAAATGCAGACCCCAAGGGCTACAAACTCAACGGGATCAAACCTTAATAAAACAAAAAACATGAACCAAACAAAAACCTCTCCCACATGTAGGAAAAGGATAATATACTGCAATTACATTAGACAGCAAAACCACAGGTTTTTACAAATATCTGTGAAGGGCATAACAGGCTAGCATTCAATGACAATCTGCTTCAAGATTTAATGAAAAAATATGCTGTCATTGAAGATTTGACAATGATAGTGAACTATTTTGTTTGCTAAATAAAATTAGGATCTAGAGACAAATTTCTAGGTTATCAACAAAAGCAAATTTTGGGAACAATAATGCTTTCATTAGGGAAAGAATCCAAAACGTTGCTATGTCTCTGTAGTGTTTTTTCTCTGCTGGATGTTTTACAGGCACATGAACAATCTAAAAGCTTCATGGAATCATTCTTTGTAGAAAAAAAAAAAGATTTATTCTTCAGCTATCTTGCTTAATGGTAAATATTTACAGTTCCATGAGACTACACAAGGATTCATGTTCTTTGAGTTTTCACATGCCAAAAGATTAACCTGAAGTCAGTCAGAAACAATTTGAACTGTGTAGCCATTATGAAGATTATATGGTTTTAATAATTTGTCTTTTTGGACTTTTCAGACACACAAGTTGGAATGTCATTAATGCTATTTGAAAAGCAAAAAGTACTTGTCTATAAAAATGTATATTAATATTATTATCAATTAAGACTGTCCATGGATTTCATACATTAATTTTGTATAACTAAAAGGTAAGGATTCACTCAATGTTTCTGAGGGAGGTGGGGCATAAAAGAGCTGGAAGACAGTGAGCTGGATTTATAGTTTGAGGCAGAAAAAGAAATGGCAGATTTGCAGCAGCAAAAACATTAATGCATTATCATGTAAGAATTTCAACATTGCATATGAGATCAATTACTGATAAAGTGGTATTGAATTAATTCCAGTGATGACAGTAAGATGCACAGTGTAGTGATAAGCTTCTTATTTCAGTGTTTGTGAGCAATACAGTTGTGGTGTGTTAGGTAGCTAGGCTTTTGACCTGAAGAACTGAGAGTCTACTCAAAATTGCTTCTGATTCTGTATGACATACCTTGATAATCAAAGATCAGCAGTAGGGGCTTAAAGCTATTACTGTCTCTGTTTAGCTAGACCACTTTCTCCTAGAACTGACATACTGCTTAAAGTCACTTTTCGACAGATTCCTAGTGGGAGAGGTTTTATTAGGAGTGTGCCATAGCCATTTTCCCAACCTGCAGCTGCTCAGCATGCTGCCCTCTGTCCAGACGCCTCTTACCCAAATGGACAAAATAACTCAAAAGTTTGGGGTTCAAATCTGTATGCAAGTCTCACTGTTGGTTTTAATTTCTCTTTTGCATTTTTAATGAGATGAGTTTGGATTTTCATTTTGGTTTCAACATTCTCTTTTTTTCTTGATGTCATTTCAAGGCTCATGAATTTCAAAGAGGTTGTATTTTATGCCTGATTTTTAAAGCTTTACATATTTGTAAGGATTATTTTGTAGTTTCAGATAAATTAGCTTGTTCTGGCCTGTGTCTTTGCTTGTTAGCCAACACATACTGCAGTTGGCAACAGCTCTTCCACAGAATTTTTCCTGGTTTTGATGTGATCCACATTCTGCTGGGTTGTGTTTCCCAACCCAGGGACCATTAGCCTGGTTACACGGATGTTAGCAGAGACATTCTCAGTTCCTTCTGTAAAAGCAGCCAAAGCAGAGAACTGTTGCAAATTCAGTCTGTAATCACCAGCAATGCTCTAGCTCCTTGAATCAGCAGAATCACACAAACACATTTTGTAGGAAGTCTGTCCAGGCTGCATGTCATCAGAATTTTTTTTCAGCAATAGAACGACTGCTCTCCAGGATGTTAGAAGCTTGTTCAAAGCACCTGCAATAGGATCTTTGATATAGTTTCTGATTAAACACTCTTCCTTGAATAGGACAAAATGAAATGCAATAGAAATGAACTCTAGAAACTCTCTAGCGTGTACTTGCCAATGGTCAAGAACTCAGAGAAAGAGGGGAAAAAATATAATTATTTCATCTCTCATAAAAATACTATAAATATGTCTAAATGATTTACATAACTTAGGCAATAATTATTTAATCTTTCATAAGTGTATGTAAAGCATTCAGACACATTTATACTAACGAAGATAGGTTTCCAGTGCTTTCCCTTACTGAGAAATCCCTTCTTGTGTAACAAACCACAATGATTTCTCAGTAGATGTGATGGACCAAAAAAAGAGTTCACTTTCTTTTCACAGCAACAAATATCAATTCACTATGCACATCAAAGCATAGAAAAATCATATCATCTAGAAAACACTCTCTGCATGAAAGCTGCTACAGCATGCAGTATTCTAGCCAGGAAAAAAAAAACAAACAACACAGTAGGGAAAAGAATAATCAATATTCTTTTAATAGATTATGATGATTTACTGATGTTGGCACTTAATTCTCTCTGAGTTACTGCTTTTATATATTCTTGCTCCCTATATAAAGTATAGATCTTAACGGTTGTTCTTATCAATTTTCCAGTCCCTATACTTCTCCTCCTGCCCTTAATTGATTGCTTTGTTTGGATTTTAAATAAATTTTATCATTTCAATCTGTGTTTTTATTGAATATCAATATTCTGCAGCGAGAGAGAGAAAGCTACTCTTTTTCTGAAGAGCACCAAAATGTGCACAGCATCAAAAAAGAGGTAAAATTGTGTCTATTTATTTACTTTATCAATTCTAGCATACATTAGTTAAGTATTCAGACAGTACTTATCTTCTTTTCTTTTTCTCTTTAGTGTGGAACCAAAGGACAGTGTTTGAGGAAGGCAGTAGGCACAGTTCAAAGAAATAATTTTTCAGGTCATTATTGCAGTGCTAAAACATTTTCCTTCTCTTTGTGCATAAACCTGACAATTCTGATGAAAGATAGAGCTGCTGTTTCTTCCAGTTTCTTTCTCAAAATAATGTTTTCTGATTTCTTTTTAAGTGATTCTCTTTTGTGTTTACTTAATTGTGCAAACTGTAGAATTGGACAGGAAAGCAGATGTGGCCTGAAGTTGTAATTACTTAGAGGAGAAATCATTTGATGAACGTGATCAATGTGGCTGTCGTTTGACAAACAGATGTCATTGTAACACATGCATTCGTGTATTCCTGACTAGTCCTCTTCTGTTAAGGACAAAGTATGGCCATGAGACAAAGAAAAAAAATTTAGTATTGAGGTTTTTTCTATAATTTACAAGATTGCTACTTAAAATTTCTGGAATGATCTTCAACAAAGTGGCCTATTTCAGAAAGTCAAAAATTTTGCCTGTGACCTAATACAAAACCCCTTATATTGAACCTGAATAAAAGTAAGAGAGTAATAAAAGTGAAAATGGTAACTCAGAAACTCATTTTCAAACATAAAGGGCAATTTCTCACATAACTGAAACTATGGAGTATGGTACAGAGGAAGAAACTAAAAGCCAAAACTTTTTGTAACTTGTGTATGAAATGCTTACATCCAGAAGAGGCATCATTTGGCAACTGACAGATTTGGTGGTGGTGGTTTGGTTTGTTTTTCTTTCTACACTTCATCATGTGATGCACAACCCTAAATGCTTTAAGTCTGTATTGACCTGACTCCAAGGTCACTGCAAGACCCCTAAGTATCAAGGTGACAGCGCTTAGGAGAGAACAGAGGACTCAGACAAGTGTGAGCTATTCCAGAAACAACAGCATCTGGGAGCAGAATAGCTTTTAAAAGAAACAGCTACACAAACCAAAAGCAGAAGTGTGGCCAAATGCACACCTGGACAAAGTGGGAATTGCAGTTGTAAAATACAAACTGGAATTTGAGGATTAATTCCCAGGATTCTAATTTCTAATTTTGATGAGTCATTTCAGCATTTTTTTTTTCCCTGCATTTAAGAAAAATTAATCTCTGCTTTTAACTGATGCTATCTGGCTAAAAGTAGTGGCACCTGCTTTACAGTTTTTGCTGCCACTGGAAATATGGAATATGTTCATGCAGGTAAACCTCCACTGGCACAATAAATAGGCACTAAACATTTTGCTGCCCTTGGTATTTTGCTGCCCTAGACACCCACCTGCTCTGCCTGTGTGGTGGAACCAGATCTGGGAACCGCTGATGCCTCACGTTCCTTCTGATGGCTCTGCTCACTGTAGCTGGCGGGTCCTCTAAAATAGCACTGGTTCAGAGCCAAAGGGGGATCCCTTCCCAAATATTTTATGAATCTCTTGGTTTCTAATGACCAAGTTTCATTTTACTGCCTAGCTTCCTACTGGACTTCCATTTTTTGGTAGTGAACTCACAATTTACCCTCTTGACTTAATTTCTGTCACTATGATGAACTTACATTACCCCCTCCACCACTTTTTCTCCCCTTATATGTTGTCTAATTCACTATCTTCTTAGTGCTTCCTTCCTTTCACCCTCTAGCAGGCTACCACTTACTTGTCACTTTGACTGCCCTGCAATAGATGGTGTGCACTCTGATAGCCCTTGAGCTGCTGCTAACTACCACACTTCCTTTTCTGTGTAGAAGGAAACCACAGACTTAAACATAAAATAAATAAATAGCAGAAAGTATTAGAAAACTGCAAACTGTAACATTCTTGCTTTCTCACTTTCAGCTCTACCATAATCCCTAGAGCAAGACTGTTACACTATTACTGCTTAAGAAAAATGATGTAATAATTAAACCCACAGTGTCCACATTAAAATGTTAATTTCTTCATAGCTAGTGACAATAATCTTGCAAAGGACAATAATTTCATATGTTGCCATTTTGTCCCATGACTGTTGAATGTTCCCTTTTATCCTTTTAATCCTGATCTTCTAACCTAGACCAGCGGGTCTACCCTAAGCTATATTGATGCATAGGGTGGTTCTGCAGCCCTTGTCCGTGGGTCTCTGTGGCTGTTCAAATCTTTTATCTGTTTTTGGTTGCAACTGTGGAAGGTGGAGAGTGAAGGGGAGTCCTGCTTTTGTGGGTCACCGGTGTCCACGGTGCCTCATTTGCGGTGGTGTCCTCGACAGGAACATGCTTGTGAACCCCCTGTCTATCTCATCTCAGCTCTACCGGTACTGTGCAGCCTTTCAACAGTTTCTTAGACAAATCCACCCGGTTTAGTCCCGAGG
>VWZY01000553.1:0-10442 GCA_013399075.1 Chloroceryle aenea
TTCTATGATTCTATGATCAGTCAATTGATCTGAATCTCTAAAACTATAGTTTTGCATTCAGTGGAAATATGGTTTCAGCTGTTTTAAACATCTCTTATCCTTATTTTCTATTTCAGCTACTTTATGTACTCCTTATTGTGCTCTGCTGTGCCGTGTTAAACATTAGATCAGAGCATTGTTTAAAAATTAACTCAGGAAAGAAAGGAAAAATGGTTGATTTTTCGGGTGAATCAATTTATCAATTGACTTTCTTGCTCAGCCATACAGATACATCTCCCTTTGGAACAACAAAGAAGGTTAAAAAATCTTTGAAAATTCCCATTTTTTTTCTAATCTAAAGGAATACATACTCGTATTTTGTTAAGTTTTAAGATTTGACTCTACTTTCACTTTTTGGAAAACTTTTTGAAATGGAAAGAATAAATAAGGGACTTTTCTTGATAAAATTCAGAATGTCTAATCCACTATTTGACAGGCAGTATATGATATTTCCTTTTTTTCTGCATGACTGTGAAATTATTTCATAAATTAGTACCATACTCAAATAAACTGTTATTAAATCTTTATTACAATTTATCTCTTAAATCATGCACTATCATAAACTTCAGAAAGATCAAGTTTTATAATTAAAAAGAAATCAGAAATAAAATGTCACTCTGTCATATTAATTTCTGACACCTGTTAAAAACCCCACAATTTTAAAATAGTCATATGATGTGTAAAAGCAAATTTTTAATATCTAAAGGACTTTTTAAGTTCCTTAAAATGTCATGTTTTAAAGACAAATATTTTACTGGAGTTTTCTTTGAGACTTGCAAGTATGAAGGATGGACAACAAAGAAATATCCATTGTAATTCTCAAATCTTTTTGCAATTAAGTAAAATTAATTGAAACATTTAGCTAGCACTCAGTATCAGATAATGTCATGAGTATTTTAATTTACTGCATTGTACAGTATCTCAGCTATTGTTCAAAGCAAATAATCTAATTTTCCAGTATTTTGCACACTGGTATGTCCCATGGAATCACCTTTTCCTTGTCTCATGTCACTAGAGTTCCTGCCTTTTCAACAACAGGCTCACATTTTCCTGATATATCTTTTGCTTCTACAAGCCATTCTTTTGCTCATATTTCTGCTCCAATTTAGTGTTTTCATTATCAACTGTAAATTTATGATCCATCAGAAAAAGTAAAATTGTATGATTATAGTAAAGTTTCTGGTTTGTTTTTTCTTGTGTTTTCGTCTTAGTGAAACTAATAGAAAAAAATGTTGACTTTCCCCTTTTACTTGCTGATCCTAGATATTTTTATATCTCAATGGTGTGAAGTCACAGAGAAAGAGGATTTTGTTTCAGAGTCCTTCATCTATTTTTTTCAGCTGAAAGAAGAGGTAAGATAGCTTTAGTAGTTGACTAAAGTTTGCCATACCCAAACTGATCACTTTAGTTTCCAGTCAGTCCTGGAAAACATTGCCACATTATCTAAGTAAACTGTAAATGTTGTAATTATGTGATACAGTTGTTATTAGTTCTAGTGCAAATATTTTGTATCTGTGTTTTCAAATTTCCTCACATGAAAGCCTTAAGAAGTTTTAAAAAGGGTAAACTAGAGTTATTTTCTTAATGTTTCTGAAAAATGGGCATAACATCTTTTTTCTTGTCATTGAGAAAGTCTACCATGACCCCTCAAAGATGACAAAGATCAGAGTAGTAATGAAAATTTTCAGTTCCCTTGATACCCTTGTTATGCATTCCCATGGACCTGTGCCTATCAGTTGTCTTGAGTAATCCCTGAATTCACGTTCCTATAGCGGGAGTAGTAATGTAATCCTTCCGATTTAGCCACTAGGTAACACAAACCTGAAGTACTTGAGAACAAATGTTGCCACTAAAGACAAAAGCAAAGAAGGAACTAATTACCTCATCCTTTTCTGGGTCTATTGTCATGAATTCTCCCACCTCTTTGTGCATGAGAATATAATTTTCCTTAGGTTTCTTTTTGCTTCAGCTGTAAATGCAGAAGCTGTCTTTTGGCCCTTTTCAACTTCCTCATTTACAAGTCCAGCTGAGCCTTGGCTTTATTACATTTCTGAATATCTGTGTAATCTTTCTATATTCTTCCTGCGCTCATTGAACATTTTCTGTAAAAGTACTAATGCCTGCATTTGCTGTTCACTTAATCATTAATTAACATTGCCAGATCTTTCCTTCTTTGAATGCGACTCCTTACCTCAGTTCCAAGTACAAATGTGGACATTATGGTAATGTGAAAAGTGTCTTAAGCCTTTACAGTCTGCAGTTTTAAACAATGCAAAAGAAGTATCCATTTGTGGTTTGTAATTTATGGTTTAGTTTCTTTTTGGCCTAAGGCTTGGCTTCCTCCAGGTTCAATATTATACTGAAAATAAGATTTAATCTGCAGCAACATTTTTAAATGTTCCTCTGTGAAAGGTTATTTTATTGAATTTTGCTGCCTTATTCACTTGACAAGCAAGTGAAATGAGGAATATTTCTTAAAATAAGGGATAGGTAATAATTTTCAGGGATGACTCAAAGAAAGTGCAAATTGATTGCTTATAATAAACAACAGATAATTTAAATTATTCTAGCTCTACATATTTCTGCTTCTCCTAGGCACAGCTGTCCTCTTTCTCACATCCATTAGTTTTGGCTGTTTTTTTCTGTCTGTTCCCTAACTCCTACCATTCTTTCTTTCAGTTACAAGTACAGTTCTACAGCCTTACACATATCTTTAGCATTGTTCCCTATCTCTCAGCAGATAAACAGACTGTGTAATAGATGAGGAATCTCCCATGCATAGAAAGAATCACTGTTGTCGATTACAATGACAGGAGAGGAGACAAGAGTTGGGATTAGAAATTGTTACTTGCATCATCTTTCCTTCCCTCATTGCAGTGACAGTAGAAGTAAGAGTATTTAGAAAATCAGTTTTTCTGGTGTGACTGTCACATAGAAAATGCAGGGATGCTTAGAACAGTGAAATCATGGTGGTTTCCTATTTGAGAATACATATTCTTGGCTATACCATTGTAATTGTTTATTTTAAAGCCATCAATTTAGACAACAGGTACAGAGGACCTTGCCTTCCTTTGAAATTGCCATTAAGATTTATGGGGAGGTACCCAAGGTGATCCCTTCTAAGACAATTTTGGTATATTTAGAGAAAACACAGCCTTTAGACATTCTGCAGTGTTAAGGTGACAGAGTTGGTTTTTGAGACAGCGTTGGAATATGTGGTAATACCAGCAGAAATAAAATTTAATGTTTTCACAATTCAGTATGTGTTAGGTTTTAAGGTCAGCTTCATTTCATATATAGAATTGAGTTCTGTATACATTTATATACTCATTTTAAAGCAACCTTAATGACGTCAAACCTCAGACACATATTTACCTTCACAATTAAGTGAATCATAAAATAAATATTATTTGTATGACTAATATATCAGATATTATTTCATATGTGTCTTGTGAATCAGTTTGCAAATGTAATCAGTACTGACTTCAACCCAACAGGTCACATCTAGCTGTAATCATTTCTCCTCCTAACTGTGGGCACTGCTCTTGTACTTACATTTGTTGAAACTCTTGAGACATTACAACTGTAAAAAAAAGTGTGGCTGATAAAACTCCTGTTTCAAAAGCAATATTTTGAATAAGAAATATAGTTTGACAGTACTATCTTCTTCTTCAGGTAGCTCTTTACCTAAATCACTCCCCTAAATTTAATATATTTTTTACCTAAGCACATCAAACTGTAAATCTACTTTAAAAGCTTCTTCAAGATACAATTTTCAATTTAGTCAACTTTAAAAAAAATCTTCCTTTCTTTAGAATACTTCTTTTCCTTCTTGATATTCCTTTTCTCCTCTACATGAAAACGAGCATAATAGGTTAAGACAAGATCTGCTGACTCAAGGATTCAGTCTTATAAGGAAGGGAAATTATGAAGCTTTGGTGTTAAAAAAAAGGGGGGGGTGGAATTCAGTTTCCCATTAGAGATCTATTAAAATATATGGGTGTAGCAAAGATGCTTTAGAGGATAGCAGGAATCTGAAAGGACTTCTAAGCATCAGCTATCCATCTTGTCCTTCAAAGCCTCTTGGCTACAGCTTCACTATTAAATACTGCAGTCACCTCTAGGGAAGAGGGGGTTTTCCATTCTTAGACACTGCTTTTTCCTTTCACTATGATAGGCCATTCTTGTCAGCAGCAATGAATTGAACATGTGTGTAATGCTCACTTTGAAGTGGACTTAGCTTTTACTCCATTTTTTTTCTATTATCTTCACAATATGAGTCAAAAATATATGTGTTAGCTAGCTGGTAAACAGGAATCTGCTGAACATATCTCTATCATCTTCATTTCTTTGCTTAGTAAATACTTGGACAAATGTTGAAAATGATTTTTAAAAAGACCTTAAGATTTTTTTTTATGTATTAGGTAAGTAATAATTTCAATCATCTTACTAACTTTATTGATGATTGCAATAAAAGATTTAGAGATGTAAAGAGATCCTTAGCTCACTAAAATATATCTACTACCAAGACTGTAGGAGTCCCAACTAACAAATTCGCTTATTCAACATATAATAATAATAAGAATATGCATTGTGCTTTTATGCACTTTTGGAATTAAAGATTGCTCTATGTGCTTTTCTGGACTTTGAAGACTGAATTTTTGTAATGGTAAATGATATCACCAATAAGAAATGTGAGGGATCTGTATAATAAATATCCTTATTGTTTCATCAGTGCATACTCGGATGCCAAACTGTGTGAAACCAAGTCATAGATTATCTGTTTACTGCCACATGGAAATAAACTTGAAAACAAACAGGATAGGCACTTCTAATAACTTCTGAACAAAATATGTTTCTATGTAACCCAAGAATTACAATTTTTTTTTAAATTTGAAAACTTTCCACTGAGCACTTTCTAGTGTTTCCCTTGTGAAGACCCAGTTTAATTGTCAAGGAAGAAGAGATAATGTGCAAAACAAAGCAAAGCCCAAACATATTTAGGGACCAGATTATAAAACGTCTCCTTTTGGTACTTTCATTTAATCTCAAATTTTCATACTTTTCATACTTTTCAGCAGCAGCCATATTATTTCCAATTTATTAAGGCAAGAACACCCAGTGAGATGAAGAGAAATTGTGTGGAGGAAAAGCACAGGACTGGAACACAAATATTTGGACTTCTATTTTAAAATACACCCAAGATCTGCTGTTTTGGGGACCAAATGCAAATAGGATGTACACATGTAAACACAGAAAAATTTATTTTGCTTGATTTCATTTAGCATCCAAACAGTCTCTGTGGGAATATGCTGACTTGTGAAATGATAAAACATTCTATTGCACATTATTCTAACCTTTCTATGTCCCTATTGTTAGTAAGTTGGAAAAGAAATGATTGATTTTTAAAGTCTTTGGCATCTTTTTATTTACTGCTAAATTTAGGGGTTTACTATAAAAATGTATCCTATCATTGTATTCTTAATGCACATGGAGTACAAAAGCCAGTAAAGATATTTATGCCATATCTGTGATAAGAAATAAGTGTATGTAGATATATTTCAATGTTGATTAAGAAATTATTCTATTATATACTAAGTATTTTAACACAATCAATTGCTAAAAATCCAGAAGATTAAATAGAGAAGGACATTTTTCTAATTTCATTGTAATGACCATGAAATAAATGGTGGTTAAGAGCAGCTTTTCTTTTTTAGATATTTCTCCCGTATTTCTGCCACTTTCATTGTGTACAGTTGAATTTAGGTTTGTAAAATGTGTTAGTTTACAGACTATGCTGTTAGGCTGTAAATTTATTTGTATACGAATGTATTAATTGCCTGTGTTTGTAGAATACTATTCTTGTAGTACATAGGGCTTATAAAAGAACATCTTGGTTAAAATTTAAAAGCATACATAGAGAATGTATTCCACTCACAAATACAGATTAATTCAGATGCTGTGCATGCTATAATCCACACTGTCATTCAGGATTATAGGGGCCAATAGACCAACTATGTCCTGAGGGTATGAACTGGGACAGATCAATCAATTTACAGAGCTTTGGAAAAGGTTGAACAGCTGGTGCTGAAATTCTTTGTTGGAGAAATGACCAACTCACTAGAGATTATATATTTAAGACAAGATTGATGGTTCAACCTTGTAAATAAAATCCTCTTCACATGTGTTCTGACTGATTATAAAGCTAATTTAAAGGCATCACTCCACAGTACATTCTTAGAACAAGGTAGTCATTAAAATGGTGTTAAACAAGTTCTCTCTGAGGCCTGGTGCTAGCAGCAAATACATTAGTGTTTTCATTTGCAGATTATTTTTAAAAAGGTCTCTGTTGACCAGTTTCTTTTTATTTAAACATTCGTTAGGGAGAACTTAGATTATCAATAATTACTTTCACATAGCACAAGAAAGGGTAAGGTTTTTCCTTTTCAGCACTTAGAAAAAGCTATATTCTATCTCAGAAAGTTTCTAAAGAGTTCATGAGAAAGGTTTGATTATGTAATAAAGACAGTTCTTTCACAGAAGAGGATGTGGTTTTCAGTTCAGCTGAACTTGGTATACAGCTGAAATGGGATTTGAAAAGAAATAGAAATATCAGGAGAGCAGGCCTGGGACAGTGTTGGTAGTAAATGAGGATGGGACAAGAAAATTTCACTAGTTTTAGACAAACTGTAGATAAGAACATCAGGAGAAAGGGAAGGATTTCTAAAAAAAGAAGAGTGTATGACAATCCAGAAAAAGCTAGAAATATAGTCCTCAAAAACCATGCAGAATTTTAAACAAAATAAAGGATGTCCCTTTATCCTCTCGACTGGGTGTCTTGTGAGCTACTAGACATGCAAGTACCTATACAGGCTTTTATAGTCAGTATGTGTGCATATGGTTATGTGTTTGTAAGCAAAATTGTCTCAACTTCTATCAGTGATAGAGTATTGTATATTTTCTTTTACATTAACAGAAAGTTGCATTTATCAGCTTGTTTATCTTCTCTTTCTCTCTTTCTCTCTTTTTTTCTTAGTCTATGACTATTGGTGTGGAAATAGTGTTTATAAATAGTTGGGTTGGGTGAACATTCTTCATAGTCAAAAGGAAGTTGAGGGAATTAAAAAAAGAAATCTATAAAGAAGATTGAAGATTAGAGATGATTGGAAATAATCCCCATGAGATTAGTAGGTATTTGAAATACTGAATCATAAAAATCTTAAGTCTTTGCAAAGTGAGGTTAATGGCAGTGATGCTTTGTCATATGTAAGGTTAAAACTTAAAAATATATTTTCCGCAGAATATTTTAAAATTAGTGATTTCCATTTCTCTCAAATTGAAACTCTGAACAGCAGACTATTCTGTAAAATAAAAATACAAACAAAGAAGTTTGAGTTATAACTAGGCCTACAGAAGATGTGGCAGGTAGCATATGGAACATGAAAGTTTAGATTCCATGGTCATCTAAAGTGAGAAAGATTTTTAGAGAACAGTCTTTAAAGACTTAAAGTGCTTAAAGAAGGTGATTTCTTGATGCTAAAAAAAAAAAAAATCATGGAAGGGAAACACCACAACCTATCTGAAAGGTGTCAGAGCAGGGAAAGTGAAAAGAGATCCTTGAAAACTTGTATTTAAGGGATATGGCAACTTTAAGTACACCAGTGATTCTGCTTTATTTCAAGTTCTTGTTATGTGAATGCCACATAAATCTCTGGCCTATTTTTATATCAATAATTTTTAAGGTATCTGGATAGGTTTCTTTAGTTTATCATTGTCAGTTCTTGTAGCCTATACTATATATTGTAGCCTTTCATCATATACTGATCAGTTGATATGAGTGGCACCTGAGTTTGTTTCAGAACCAGAAGACCTGAAAAGGGCTTTTGTTGCAGTTCTTTTTGAACTTATTCTCTCTACATATAATTAACCCAGTTCCCATATTCTTGCTTCAGAATATATATTCCCAGCTTTCAGCATATTTTGCATTTTCCACTCTATATTTTTTAAAGTAGTTACATCTGATAAATGATAAATTGACAGTTATGAACTCTAAAAATAAATTATATTTAGAGTGGGTAAAGAAAACTTCAAACCTACACTAACTTCATTGATACTGAAGGAAATTCAGGATTACTTATCTCAGATAGCATCTACTGCACTGCAAATCTACATACATATGGTAACTTTTATCAAGAGTATAACAAAAATCACAGAACTGTTTCTCACTGGCAAATTGCTTGCTGGAATCGTTAGCCGCAGACTTGCATGCAAATAGCTGGAGAGTTATCTGGAGAGATAGCAGGGTTTGTATTACTCTTGAGCATTAAACCAACCTTATTAAGTAACAGTTTTGTTCTTTTTTGTTTGTTTGTTTGTTTTTTTAACCTGAAAAGAACAGGGATGTATTTATACACTTATTCCCCCTCTAAGGTTAGTTTCCTGAGGAATCAGATCATATCAAAATCAAAAAGTAGAGTACTTATCAGCACAAATATATTTCTAATGAATGAACATCAAAAACAATGAATGTTATATGAAGTTATCCTCAATCTAATATACTGCATTCATCACAAAAAAGGGACTTAAAGTAATGAGGCAGGTGTAACCAAGCAGCTAAACACCTTAAAAAAAAATGTTACAGAGAAAAAGGTTATTTTATTTCAAAATAGTTATATAATATGTAGTTATCTGTTTTCTGTGTGATTTCAAGAATAGAACAATTGAAATTTATCATATCAGTAGTTTTAGTTCCATTATATGCACAGTTTTCTTTCCTATCCTACACAGGATAAGAGCTCAATAATAGAGGACTTCAGAGTGCTGATGCTCAGCATTCCCTCAAAGACCAATTTGTGTGAATGTTAGGCAGTTATGAAAGATACTGCAAAGATGAGACTATGTTTAGGCATATGCCTAAGGCAATTCTTCAGTTTGGTATATAAACTACAACACCAGATACAGACTTTTAATATAATCCTTTGTATTGTCCAAGAAAGGGGCATCTGTTGTCTGTGAAGTATTAAGAGACATATGTTACTGAATTGTGTTTCAAAAATAAGACTAATTTCTGCTCAACAGAGCCACAGAAACTCAATTTCACTAATCAAATAAGACTGCTGAAAAAATACTAGCAAAGGCATATGTTTACAAGTTTGAGTTTGGGCCAAAACATAGAATCATCAGAATGAAAGATGAAAAATCTAACTTTCCATCCATCTCTTTAGCAAAATTTAAACCACCTTCAACTAAGTGCAGCATAAAATTTTAAAAATTTTAAAAACTGAAAAATGCCTCTAAAGAAATGTCCAAATTTCCATAATACGAAACAAGACTCTGATATTTGATATTGAAATTTAATATGTACTTCTGTCCGTAAAGACTGTTATGCACAAAAGAAACTTAAGAAAGATTATGGTGTTCAGAAATTGTGTATAATATGCTGCAGAATTAACACTTCTGATGCCTATTAAAATAAACCATATGCTGCACTGAAATTGACAAAATTAGAGCTGATGAGTAAAGATAAGTTTTCAAGTATCCTCAAACCTGAAACTTCTTCTGACCTTATGGTTTTATTAAAATACTCATCTTCTTGGAATCAGCTTAGAGATCCATGATGCTGCTTCATAGTGCTACAAAGAAAAATCTTAATTATTTATCTTTTTTTTAGAAAATTATGTTATAGTGTTCAAATTAAACTCTATCTTAACTGAAGGTATACATAAAATAAATGAAAACATAGAATAACTTGTAAAATAAAGATATAGGCTATTCTAATTTCCAAATGCAAATTTTAATTCCCTAGAAGGCTGCTTTGTATGTTCATTTTAGAGAAATTCTTTTTTTTTTTCCTGTAGAATATCTAATGAAATACTGTTTTCACCATTCTTTTCCACAAATGTAACTAACAGAATCACAGAATTATTGAGGCTGGAAAAGACCTCTGAGATCATCAAGTCCAGCCTATGACCCAACACCACAACATCAGCTAAATCATGCCTCTAAGTGCAGCATCCAAACCTCCAGGGATGGTGACTCCACCACCTCCCTGGGCAGTCTATTCGAGTGTCTAATCAACCTTACTATGAGGAAGAGATTCCTAATATACAACCCAACCCCCCGCTGGTGCAGCTTCAGACCATGCCCTCTCATCCTGTCACTAGTTGTCTGGGAGAAGAGTTTGACCCCCCACGTGACTACAACTTCCCTTCAGGGAGATGTAGAGAGTGATGAGGTCCCCCCTGAGTCTCTCTTCTCCAGGCTGAATAAACCCAGAACCTTCAACCTTTCTTCATAAGACTTTGCCTCCAGTCCCTTCATCATCCTTGTCACTCTCCTCTGGATACTCTCCAGAACCCCAATATCCTTCTTGAAGTGGGGGGCCCAGAACTGCACACAGTACT
>VWZY01000553.1:22811-39014 GCA_013399075.1 Chloroceryle aenea
CTCCCTAAGCACCCTAGGATGAATCCTATCTGTACCCATAGAGTTGTGTCGGGGTTTAGGGTTAGGGCAGTCCCTTAGACTTATAACAGACACTCTCTGTTAACCCCCCTCCCTCCCCAAAGGGGAAGAGAAAGGGAATATATATAAAAAATATAAAATCGAATATAAAAAAAAATAAATAATAAAATCCATATAAGAAAGGTATATTGAAGTTACACACAGAAATTCAGGCATCTCTAAACTTGTCAGTTGCCATGGTAGCAAAATATTTGTACATTACCTAGTATTTTAAGCACTAGATTTTCCTTCTTGTAATTTTGAAGTATTCAGAGACAATTTAAAACTGTTATATTAATGAGAAATTAATCCATCTTTTTATATTAAAATATGCTTAATATTTAATCTTTCTTTTTGGTCCCTGCTTTTTTTATTATTTTTTTTATAATTATGAGGAAATGGCATTTACACATCAACAGATTGCAAATCTAGTATGGAGTAAGATTTATAGAAATACTTAATGATGTAGGAGACAGTGAATGTATAATATTTTTCCTTAAACGTTTTTATATACTGCATTATTTTTTCAGAAATCTAGATGATAATCGGTAGTGGATCCTTCATTTACAAAAAGTAGAATTTCTACATTTCTACATTCCTAGTAAATTTCCCTAATATTGCTCATAGATCATGATAAACAATCACTCCAGTTTCATGGGTGAATCTAGTCTGTTCAGAGAGAAAAATCAGAACATATAATAAGCATTATTTCACCCTTCCCATTAAGGAATGATAAATAATGTAACCACAGAGAAAAAACATACTTCTTTTTCTTTTTCTCGCCACTCAAATGTTTTAATTAAAATAAAACTTGCAAAGTGTTCTAGGAAATCACAGTCTTGTAACTTTACCAGGAGATTCCACTAGAATCAGATGGATTTATTAGGTATTATCTGATCCCACTTTGAGAACCTATATTTTAGAAAAATAACTCTTAAACTTTTAAATTTTATATCAGGCTGTGTCTCTTCTTATGAATGACCCATAGCTGTATTTTTTGGTCACAAAGTCCCCAAACCAAAATTATTAGTCACTACCAGTATCAAATGTGAGAGCTCTGTTTTGGCATGCTATTTCTAAAGTGTCATTAATGTTCAGCTGCAAAGAAGATAGAACCATTTTTCTTCTTTAGACTAAACTGATTAAGAAGTGCATTGAATGAAAGGAATTTTTAGAAGCTGATTCATGTGAAGATTTTATATAAAGTATATTATCTGTTACTATAATTTTAATATGGAGATACACTGCATACAGGTTGAAAAGAAAACAAAGTGTATATAGAAACCTAATACTATTATATATATAATGCAGAGATTTAATTTTAAAAAATAATAATTTTCCAATTAAGCTGTAATAAATTACATTTTGTTCCCCATATTTTTTTTTATGTTAGCAGAGGAAAATTGATGAAGATAAAAATTAAGTATCAGGAAAATGAGAATCTGCTTTTAAGAAATAACCTGTTCTTGTTTAAGAAATACCACTAGAGCTTGGAATTTTGGATATTTCATGCTTGAAATTTACATTAATAAAAATAATATTTTGTTTTACACCATATCCTGATTCAGTTACTAAATTCAGTAGATATATAGAATTAAACTCATAATGGTTATTGAAAATAAAACAAGCAAATGAGATTATCAATCTTATTTCAGTTGCTTGGCTTTCAGTGGATTATCAGTTGAAAATGAAATCTTCACATATAAAGAAAGTTATAAATCTTAGTACATTTTCTAGGGAAAATATGGTGGGAAAAACACATAAGTAGTTTTCATGATTTTCTTGTTCTATTCTGATTTGCTGGTCTCAATTATTTTCCTCGACAGATAAGCACTATTCTTGGAGTCATCTGTGAAATGTATGTAATTTGTAATACTGTATTCAATGCATGTTGTTTTTTTGTTTTTGTTTTGTTTTTTTTTAATCACAGAAAGTTTTCTGTTTATGATAGCACCTGTCTAATAAATGCACAGTTGCAGAAATGACACACTTAAATCCCACTCAATTCAACTGACTTAAGTATATCAATATTCAAGCATATGGCTGACTTTGCAGAATTGCTATCTTAAGTCAGACAGTGAACACATTGTGGTGGAATACCTGATTTATATGGGCATAATATTAGACAACATTGAAGCTCTTTGTGTATCCATTTTGGAAGATTTCTGGTGAATATAGTAGGTATGTTATGTAACCTAATTTATTAAGATAATAGATTTCTTCAGTTTCTTTTGTGTTTTATCAGAATGGTAAGTGGTCTGGTTTTCTTAGAAGGAATCTAGATATTCTGCATTATTTACAGGTTAATGGTTGGACTAGATGATCTTAATGGTCTCTTCCAACCTAAATATTTCTGTGTTTCTATGATTCTATCCTGTGTATAGTCTGTCGACATCTTTTTAATTTTGGCAGTTTGCTGTTTCAATAAATGTGGGTTCTTTTCCAAAAAGAATTGGTAGAATATTCATATAAAGTAAGTTGACAATGCTCAGAGCATGATTTAAGCAAGGTAATTTAAAAATTAGATAATATTTTTCAGTTCAAAAATGTAGAATTTTCTTTTTTTTTTTAATCAAGTTCCTGGTTCTTTAAAGGGTTCTGTAGTCTTTTGGTAAAGTAACCTCTTGTAATTTCTTTCTGAAACAATGATAATAAAAAAGACACACTAAAGAGAAGAAACATATTTCTTACCCGTTACATCTTACCATCATTTCTGTGCTATAAAATAGAATATTTTTATTAATTTAGATGGTCACACTTTTCAAGCAGTTTATTTCTAGAAGTATTCTACTATGGGCAGGAATATTTTGAAAATATCTAGCTGATGCACTAAGTTTCACAAGAAGTAATATGCTTTATAGGTACTAAGAACAAACCAGAAAGATTAACTCTATTCCCCCTTGACTATTCTCACAGGATGTTCAAGCTCATGCTGTTTCCTTCCAAATCCATAATGAACATGAACTGCACGGGGGATTGTCAAGTCTTCTGCATCTGGCTCAAGTCCTCATCTCAGATGGACCCCTTGAAAAAATATTGTTTCAGTAACTTGCAACTGTGTTAAGTAGGTGTGAAGAGGGTCCCTACGGGGAGCCGGCCAAGTAATGACAATCACACCAATATACATATCGTCCGCCTTTATTCTACACAGTTTGATTATATAGTCTTCTAAGCTGTACATGGATACATTCACTACTTTCATTGGATAGCAGTTACAAGCACACATAGTAAACTCTAAGCTAATTGGTTATATGCATTTGGGTACATGTTCTGTACACACCTCTCTTGCAGATAATACAGCTCCTTCACATTCCACTCTTCTGCCTGCTCAGTGCTAGGCTTCCTCCCACCTTGCTGCCCTTCACAGTGATCTTAAGAACACTCAGGACTCTCGCTAACTTAGTCAGGGTTGTCCAGTCCTTAAAGGGCCATTGCAATTCCTTGTTCAACGAGGAATTTCCCCTACATCGGTGAGATGTGTACAAGCAGTGTTATATGCTGAATGCTTGACTGTGCTTGAGACCACCACCAAAGAATTCTAAGGCTTTAATTGCAGCTCAGCAATGTAGCTCAGCTGTGTGTAAACATCCATGCTTAATTGTTTTTGCACATGTTACTGGCAGAAAGTCATGCATCTGTGAGTTACTTGGAATGATCTGATATGTTATTTTGAGGATGCCAGGGAACACTCTAATCATGGTTAACTGAATACCTAGATAATTAGGTATGTGGTCAAGATCCTCATAGTCTGTCTCATTTTGCACATAATCAGACCTGAATATTAAAATAAAAGATCAAGTTCACTCTTGTCCTAGCAGATTTAAAGCGAACACTGTCTAATAAATCCTGCCTTTTAGTACAACTGAAACTATATGACTTAAGATAGGAAGGTAGAGGGGAAAAGATAATATCAGATCAATAAGGAGAGCCTTTGTCATTAATAGTTACATCTCTTCATCATCCTAAGCAAACAGTACTTTTACTATAGTGATTACAGTGGCATACATACAACTGCAGGTTTATGCAATTTGAGTTCAAATAATTTTTTTACATGCCAAAAAATATTAGATATTTGTTCAGCATTGATGAGTTGCTAAGAGAGTTCACAGAAAGGCATAATGAATATGTTTCTATTAACAATCTACTGATTGTTGTGATTGTCTGTTCACATTTTCCTTCAAAACAAATTACAAAGGCCAGTTATGAAGCTGATAACATTTCTACATTAATTTTTTAGAAAATTAAATGGGGAACATCCATCTAAACTAAGGATGTTTAACCGATGGTGGTTTTGAGGATGTTTTCTACAGCTATCCTGGAAAACTGACAGTTATATTAAGAACAGATATGTTCATAACGATATGCAACAGCACAGGTTAAGGGACCTGCTGGAAAACAGCTCCATGGAGAAGGACCTTGGAGTCCTGGTGGACAATAAGTTATCCATGGAAGTGCAATGTGCCCTCATGGCCAGGAAAGCCAATGGTATCCTGGGCTGCATAAAGAAGAGTGTGGCCAACAGGTCGAGGGAGGTTCTCCTCTCCCTTTACTCTGCACTAGTGAGACCACATCTGGAGTACTGTGTTCAGTTCTGGTCTTCTCTGTTCAAGAAGGATGGGGAAATATTAGAGAGAATACAATGGAGATCTGTGAGGATGATGAAGGGACTGGAACATATATCTTATGAGGAAAGGCTGAGAGAACTGGAACTGTTCAGTCTGGAGGAGGCTGAGGGTATCTTATTAATATTTACATGTATCTGTAGGGTGGGTGTCATGTAGAAGAGGCCAGTCTCTTTTCAGTGGTGCCCAGTGATAGGACGAGAAGTAATGATCACAAGCTGGAGCACAGTAAATTCCACCTTAACATGAGGAAAGGCTTCTTTACTGTGAAGATGACGGAGCCCCGTAACAGGCTGCCCAGAGAGCTTGTGGAATCGCTTTCTCTAGAGACTTTCAAAACCTACCTGGATATGTTCCTCTGTGGCATGCCTTAGGTGATCCTACTCTGGCAAGGGGGTTGAACTTGATCTCCAGAGGTCCCTTCCAATTTTTTTTCTACCATTTTATGATTCTATTATTCTATGATATGTACAAAGAGGTCATTCTTCTATCAAAATGAGGTGGAGTTAACTTCAAATTTTCGTAAATGTGAGTTAGCAAACTTCAAAGAATGATGAAGCCTGACCTGGTGGAAATGGTCCCAGATTACCCATATGCTCAATTTTACTTAAAGAATAGTAGATTGCCTATTTTATTATTCTTATAATCAATGTCATATTGTAACTTTTCATGGTTTACTGGTTCATTTTGGGTTTTTTGAAAGCATATACATTTTGCTTCATGAGATCTCTTTAGCTAGCAAATTCTGTTGGGGAAGTTGAAGCATTATTATATTGTTGTATAGCACAATTAAAATATGCTTATATAATGTATTATATGTTAGTGAAGATCTGAAATTTGTAAAAAGGTGGACATTGTCTACCTGGACTTTAGTAAAGCCTTTGACACTATCTCCCACATCATTCTCTTAGAGAAGATGGTGGCTCATGGCTTAGACAGGCGCATTTTTTGCTGGATTAAAAACTGTCTGGATGGCCGAGCCCAGAGAGCTGTGGTGAACAGAGTTAAATCCAGTTGGCAGCAGGTCACAGGTGGCATTCCCCAAAGCTCAGTACTGGGGATTGTTCTGTTTAATATCTTTATCAATGATCTGGATGAGGGGATCAAGGCAACCCTCACTAAATTTGCAGGTGACACCAAACTGAGTAGTAGTATTGATCTGCTTGGGGGTAGAAAGGTTTTGCAGAGATGTAGACAAGTTGGATCTATGAGCCAAGGTCAGTTGTATAAGGTTTAACACAGCCAAACGTCTGGTCTTACACTTTAGTCACAACCCCAGGCAATGCTACAGGCTTGGGGAAGAGTGGCTGGAAACCTGCCCAGAGGAAAAGTATCTGGACTTGCTGGTTGACAGCCAATTGAACACAAGCTCCTCTTGGCACATGTGTGCCAAGAAGGCCAAGAAGGCCAACAGCATCCTGGTCTGTATCAAAAATAGTGTGGCCAGCAAGAGTATGAAAGTGATCATGCTCCTGTACTCAGCATTGGCAAGGCTTGAGGATTGTGATTAGTTTTGGCTACCACAGTATAAGAAATTGGAAAATGGAAAATGGAAAATCTCAAATTCTAATTGATTCTGAGATCTTAAAAATCACAGTAAATGAAGAAACTGATTTCAAGTATAATCCTGGATATATTCATTATAAGACGAAAAATATAACCAGACTATGGGCTGGCAGATTGCTTAAATTATGTTCACTGGTAAACTGAATGTGATTATTGGTATTTTTGTAAAACACATACCTAAACTGACATAGGTGCACTTTTAAAATGTTCATCTGTTCAGTCTGGAATCTTGAAATTCATCATGATGGTTCAGGGGGGTATTGTTTGTTTTTGTAATAGAAAGAGATTTTTGTCCTGTTAGTGAGACAAATTCCACAAAAGAGAAGACTGTTTCTGAATGTAGGCACACACCTTTTTCTTCTAGAGTTTTATAGTGTACTGTCTCGGTCTTTAATGTTATATGGTATGTTATAAGCAAGACAGAGAAGTTGTCTAACGGTGTAATGGTTTGTCACCAGAGAATGGGATATTCCATGAGACAATATGCATGGAATATCACTTCAGCCACTTGGGTTCAGCTGTCCCAGTTGTGTCTTTCCGAACTTCTTGGGCCCCCAAAGGCTGAGGGAGCAGTGAGAGAAATAGAAAAAGGCTTAGTACAATGTTATATTAAATAACATAGATTTTACATCACTAATTTGCTGGTAATTCACACTGACTTATTTGTCATTTGAATTTGGGTAATAAATTTATAGCCAGATTTCTGGTGGAGTTCTTTATGAACACCTAACAGAAGCAGACTTTTCATTTACTAACAAATATGGCTCTAAGTGTTAGTTGATAATGAATACGTATTTCTTCTATTACCTATATTTGCCTATACTGTCCATGAAATTAAATGGAGAATAAGTTATTATATTTTGTAAGCTATATTTAGAGAAAAATAAACATATTTTAAAAATACTGTTCTATAAAATTATTCACTACATTGTAATTTTATTCACTTTTTAAATTCTCTTAGCTGTAAAAGTAACATTTCAACAGCAAAGGTTTTTTCTTTACAGAATCAAAAGTACAGTTTTATTATAGAACTTGATTTTTAAACTAATTCGGTTCTTCTTCATTATCTTGATTATATTTTCTGATACAATGACCCAAAAAATTGGATTATTTTTTCTGTGTTCACTGAACAAAGGGAAATTCAGGAAACATCTGCTAAGTCTAATAATTCCAGTTAAACAAGCAATCGGTTCTAAAACTACTGGATTTTTGTTTGTGAAATAGGAAGTGAAATAGGAAATAAGAAGACAAAATGTGAAATAGGAATGTGAAATAGGAAATAGGAGATTGTGAAAATTTTACTTCCCAAGCTTACAGGTATGTAACCCTATGGGTATGTAACCTATGCAATTTAAGTATTAATTAGTCTTTTTTCTTTTTTCTTTTTTCTTTTTTTCTGAATATGAAACACCTTTTTAGGCACAAAAATGTTGTCTTTTTGTTTTCATACACTTTCTTTTCTTTTTTTTTTTTTTTTTTTTAACGCTACTATGTGGATGGAATTAAAAAATTAATTTCTGTTGTATTTTTCTCCCATACCAATCCATTCACATCATATTTTTCTGTTAGGTTTCTTTTTCTATTTCTCGCATTTTGTTCATCAACTTTTCCCTGTTTCTTCTTGTTATAACTTACCAATGCTTTGCAAAATTGTTTAGATTTCCTTTGTGATACCTCTGGGATTAGAAAAAAAATACTGCTTTCAGAACTGATGATGGAATGGAAGATGAAGCTGATACAGAGAACTAGCAAAATAATTTTGCAAAACAAAATTAACAGGCTTCTCTTAGCACTCGTAGCATTTTGTGCTATTATTACTGAAAGGAGATCCAACTTCGAATGTCAGGATCACTTCATGGCTCCCAGGCAGGTAGTTGCAAAAACAGCATTCTTAGCTTTTGGAGAGAGCAATAAAGTCTCTTGTAGTTTTCAGTCTTTTTTGTAGTTTCACATTTTTGTATTTTTTTTCTTTCCAGTCAAAACTCTTGATTAACAGACTCTGAATGAACAGGTCTTTTACTCCTAGCTGGGGTCAGAGATTCATCAAGAATGAACCTCATCACTCAACAGGAGGTTTCCCTTACCCTTTGTAGCTCTTCCATTAGACATAAACCATTGACCAAGTCTGAGACTAGGATGGAATCTAGCTGCACCTAGACTCCTCTTTGAGGAGTTTAGAAAGCAAGGGAGTTCTGCAGTAAATAAACAAGTGTACTTTTTCACCTTAGCTTAGGGAGTACATATTAGATGAGTGCACAGTTAGGTGGGATGAGAACTATCTCAACGATAGGGCTCAGAGGGTTGTGATCAGTGGCATGGTGTCTAATTGGAGCCCTGTACCTCATAGAGTTCCCCAGGGGTCATTGCTGGATCCAGTCTTGTTCAACATACTCATCAATGATCTGGATGAATAGACAGTGTACACTCAGCAAGTTTGCTGAAGATACAAAACTGTCAGGGGTGGCTGACGCACCAGAAAGCTGTGCTGCTAGACCTGGACTTACTGGAGAGTTGGGCAGAGGGGAACCTAATGAAGTTCAACAAGGACAGGTGTAGTGTCCTTCAACTGGGGATATATAACCCCATATAGCAGTACAGGTTAAGGGTTGACCTTCTGGAGAGCAGCCCTGAAGAGAAGGACCTGGGAGTCCTGAAGGAGAAATTAACCACGATGAAACAGTGTGCTCTCATGTCTAAGAAGACTAATGGTGTTTTGGGGAGTATGAAGCAGAGTGTGACCAGCAGGTGAGGGAAGTTCTTCTCCCCCNTGGAATCTAGCTGCACCTAGACTCCTCTTTGAGGAGTTTAGAAAGCAAGGGAGTTCTGCAGTAAATAAACAAGTGTACTTTTTCACCTTAGCTTAGGGAGTACATATTAGATGAGTGCACAGTTAGGTGGGATGAGAACTATCTCAACGATAGGGCTCAGAGGGTTGTGATCAGTGGCATGGTGTCTAATTGGAGCCCTGTACCTCATAGAGTTCCCCAGGGGTCATTGCTGGATCCAGTCTTGTTCAACATACTCATCAATGATCTGGATGAATAGACAGTGTACACTCAGCAAGTTTGCTGAAGATACAAAACTGTCAGGGGTGGCTGACGCACCAGAAAGCTGTGCTGCTAGACCTGGACTTACTGGAGAGTTGGGCAGAGGGGAACCTAATGAAGTTCAACAAGGACAGGTGTAGTGTCCTTCAACTGGGGATATATAACCCCATATAGCAGTACAGGTTAAGGGTTGACCTTCTGGAGAGCAGCCCTGAAGAGAAGGACCTGGGAGTCCTGAAGGAGAAATTAACCACGATGAAACAGTGTGCTCTCATGTCTAAGAAGACTAATGGTGTTTTGGGGAGTATGAAGCAGAGTGTGACCAGCAGGTGAGGGAAGTTCTTCTCCCCCTCTACTCTGCCCTGATGAGGCCAGATCTGGAGTACTGTGTCCAGTTCAAGAATGACAGGGAACTACTGGAAAGAGTCCAACAGATGTCTACAAGGATGATTAGCGGACTGGATGCATCTGTCTTATGAGGAAAGGCTGAGAGCCCTGGGGCTGTTTCGTCTGGAAAAGAGAGGACTGAGAGGGCATCTTATTGATGTTTATAAATGTCTAATGGTTGAGTGTCAAGAGGATGGGACCAGTCTCTGTTCAGTGGTTTCAGTGGTGTCCAGTAATAGGATAAGGGGCAATGGTGACAAACCAGAGGAAAAACTACTGTGAGGGTGACATTGCACTGGAACAGGCCATTCAGAGATATTGTGGAATCTCCTTCTCTNCATTGCACGGGAACAGGCCATTCAGAGATATTGTGGAATCTCCTTCTCTGGAGATTTTCAAAACCTGCCTGGATGTGTTCCTGTGCAACGTGATCTAGGCAAATTTGCTTTAGCAGGTCATTGGACTAGAAAGTCTCCAGAGATTCCTTCAAATTTCTACCATTCTGTGATTCTGTGCAAAACTGTCAGGGGTGGCTGACGCACCAGAAAGCTGTGCTGCTAGACCTGGACTTACTGGAGAGTTGGGCAGAGGGGAACCTAATGAAGTTCAACAAGGACAGGTGTAGTGTCCTTCAACTGGGGATATATAACCCCATATAGCAGTACAGGTTAAGGGTTGACCTTCTGGAGAGCAGCCCTGAAGAGAAGGACCTGGGAGTCCTGAAGGAGAAATTAACCACGANGTTTCGTCTGGAAAAGAGAGGACTGAGAGGGCATCTTATTGATGTTTATAAATGTCTAATGGTTGAGTGTCAAGAGGATGGGACCAGTCTCTGTTCAGTGGTTTCAGTGGTGTCCAGTAATAGGATAAGGGGCAATGGTGACAAACCAGAGGAAAAACTACTGTGAGGGTGACATTGCACTGGAACAGGCCATTCAGAGATATTGTGGAATCTCCTTCTCTGGAGATTTTCAAAACCTGCCTGGATGTGTTCCTGTGCAACGTGATCTAGGCAAATTTGCTTTAGCAGGTCATTGGACTAGAAAGTCTCCAGAGATTCCTTCAAATTTCTACCATTCTGTGATTCTGTGGTTCTGTGAGTCGTTAAACCACTGTTGCATTTGTTATCAAACTTTGTTAAATCACTGGTTTAGATCGATAAACACATAGATACTTCTTTTTTATGAGTGAAGTTCATCAATCCATCCATGAGACATGTGCACAGCAGGGTAAAATGACACTGGTTATAAATTGCTAGATTATGGGTGAATGAGATGCAGATAGAAAATTCTTCTAATATAATTAAGCACTTGAGGAGATCATCCAGATAGACTTCACAGTCTTCATGCTTGAAGGTTTTCCAAAAACAGTTGAACAAATTCCATCATTTCAGTGTGGACTTCATTTTCAACAGAATGCTGAGATAGATGACACAGTGAACGATTCTATGAATCTGTGATTTTTTAATGCTCTCTTACACATCTTTGACAACTGTATTTGATAGTTTTCAGAAAGCAAGTCAATGTGTAATCAAGAATTTTCTGGATAATTTTTTTTTTTCTAGATATCACAGATAAAAATACCTACTTTCCTTTAACATTTTCATGGGTTTTCTAATGAGCTATATATTAACACTTTGGAACATAGTATTTCCATCTGCAGAATCACCCTTCAACCATGATGGGGTTCAAGTTCACAGCTTACTGGAGAGAAAAAATTCAGCTGCTGGAGTACATGAAGTCATTTGAATCTTCATTTTTTGTTTTCCAATGCAAATTCGCATTTGGTCAGACACACTACTTAGCCTGTGAGATTTGAAGACAGCACAGCAATAGGCCACAGGAATATAATTTGTTTGTTTCTTGTTGGATGTGCAGTATCTTATTAGCAGAACATCAGTTTCTTGTGTGCTCAGCAAGTGAAAAATAGACACTTTTTATTTCATGTTCAATCAATAATATTACTGACTGACTTCTCTGTTCAAATATTTATGGAGAAAGTACAGCTGCCTACCTATTAAAGTCCTTTTAATTATTTGTATTTGCAGAGTCCAGTTAATGTCAGACAAACTGAGTTACTGTGTGAAAGTGGTTTTGATTAAAGCAAAATTAGAAATCTAAACAGTTTACAACAGTGGATTTTTATTTAATTTCCTAAGGTGAAACTTACCTAGATACTAAAGCAGACTACTCATTTGATAAGACTTTTCTTTCATCTATATGACTACTAGTTAAGTTTCTTGCATGGTTTCCTGAAGTGCACCCTATGTTCAGTAAGGATTTATACAACTGAAGGTTATATGGAAACACCAGTAAGATAACTAAGAGGGGGAAAAAAAAAAAAAAAAGTTATTTAATTTCTCTTTCAGAATCCTGGAAAATTAAAGAGAATTTTAATGGGAAATACCATAATACATGGCTTGGCAAACCATACTCTTCCAATAACAAATAGATAAATCATTGATTAATTTGGAAAAAGATTTGTATCAGAATTGTAAAAAAATTTTCCCATCTAGCTATTCTACTTTTATATTTTTTTGGCTGAGAATTATAGTGTGATTTGAAATATGATTGCAAAAATGTAATTAAACAAGTAGTTTGGGGGGTTTGGTTTTTTTTTAATATATATACTGTATCATATATCTCACAGGATGCATATGTTACTGTTTATGTTTTGGTGGCTTGTATTCAGAAGTACAAAGGATAAAATGCATCACGTGAGCATATTCTTCACATATTGAACACACTTAGTATATTTTATTTTAAAATGAAAGAATGTGACATCTTCCTAAATCCAGTCCAATTTTCACTACTCTTCTGTTGAATGATAATACTAGACACTTGAGGTTACCCAAGCTGAAAACTGAATTGTAAGAAAAATAAATACTTTGTGTCACATCTCATTGTTCTTTTTACTCTATATGCAAAAAAGTGTTATTCACAAGAAGTGGAAGTGGTTTTACAAGAACTAACCATGTAAAACATTCATGGATGTTGTAACATAATTTTAACAGAACCTTTACAATATGTACAATGGTAAATGGTAAATGCAATGAGTAAACAACACAATACCAAATGCAAAAGCATGACCTTTTCTCAGAAACCTAAGTACAAAATGTAAATATAATTTTAGCAAAATTAAATGCAATCCTTTGAATTATGCATTATTAGAATATGTCAGTCTCCATTTTGAACAGGGCCTGAAACAGCAATTCCCAATTAAAGTCCACAGTAACAAACATAATGTGATGCATTAGAAAACTGTAAAATGTCTAAAATAGAAAATTACTTTCTTAGATAGCAAGATTAACATTATCATTTGATTATCAAATTCCCAATACTATTTTGCATGAGATTAGTTACCCTTTAATTACCCATGCGTTCACAATTTGAGGTACTTTGCTATTTGCACATTTCTAACCACATCCATCTCTGCCACTGCACCTTTTCAATTACAATGGAAGTGGTATAAAATTATATTATCACACTCACATTTTAATTTGTAGTTTAACTATTAATCTTTCCTACACCTTTAACCTGGATTCATGTTATGACATGATTTTTCTCCACTAAGCACTCCTTTTTCTCCTAACAACTTTTTATTCTTTCTTAGGGATGTTGGTCAAAGACAGTTTAGACTCCATCACACCTGTCCTGACACAAACATTTTTATGTGTATTATAAATGTAGAAGTGTGGTTGTTATGTGACAATTTTCAGTGCATTTTGAATGTCAAGTTGAATTCCATAATTTTGTCTTCAGTTCAGAACTTAATAAGCTTTTTAAATGTGATACATAAAAATTAATGTAATCATTTGGAAAATACAGGGCCAAGGCAATGATTAGTTATGTTCTATTAAAAAATATGATAGGATAGTTAATTTCAGTAATTTCCAAACATTAGGAGTACCATAAAAAATTATTAGCAACACAGGACACATTCCGCCTATCAAATTATAGCTGGTCCATAACCTCTCTTTATATCACATGCTTTCCAATAGGCCTGGTGAAAGCTTTAAACTTGACTTCTGAATAAGACCTATCAATTTTGTTTAATAGAAAATTTCTTAAAACCAGTAGGTGACTTTATTCCCTTTATATCAATGACACTAAATTTATTTGTGAAACACTTCTTTCTTAAAACAGATTCACCAAGCAAATTAGGTGGTTAATTCCTACTGAAATTAGACCCTAAGGGTTGAACTGGCAGTTTTGACACCTGCAGGCAGATCAAACATTAAAAAATGGCTTGGCATCTTTAAAATAGATGAACTTTTATGGGAGTTTATGTACCTCAATAGAAATTAGTTGACTAAATGACCTTTTCCTAGATGTCCAAATAACTTAATGTCTTAGTAAATGTCTAACACCTCATATTTTGGCCACAACTTCTGGTCATGTAGGCAGTCTCATTAGATCTGATATCAGAAAAGAAGAAGTAATGGAACCTTAATCTGTGGTTGGAGATAATTCTATTCCACATACTTCAGCACCACTGAAAATTAACACTAAACAATTCTGGATTTCATTAACTGCCTTGCCCAGAAATGTTTCTGTTCATCTTCTAAATATATAAATATTACTTACTTATTAGAGGTTTCCCCTGCTAATGTGATATAAATAATATGTTTTCATCAGTATGAGGTGACAACCTCTGAGAAAATCCCTGTCTTTCTCTTTGTGAAAATTTCCACATTGTACAAATAGCTGTATATTTACTGAGACTGTGACTGACTGTAGTGCATATAGCATTTATAGTCCTTGAAATCTCAGACCCACATTCCTTCTGCATATTTAGGAAGGAGAGCACCAGAGAGGCAAAAATAAAATACATCGTTCTATAATAAAAAATAGCATGTGAATAAGGCTGAATATAATTCTTATCAAAACTTGAATATAAACTTTAATCTCATTGTTACATGAATATTCTACTGACAGGATAACTGCTTTTAATTCTGATGCAGAACATTAATTTTTTAAAATCCTGAGTACTTGTGTGGAATGGGGGAAAAAACCAAAAGATCAGCAAATGCAAAAAGTAGTTGGAAAAATCTGGGTTTTTTTATAACTTGGCTTCTAAATTCAAGTAAAAAAAAAATATTTAGAAACTAATTAAAATTTTAGATTATTGTGAAAAAGAAACAGAAAATGTGATAGATGTGTATCACATTCAGTAGTTTTCTAGATTAGTCTGGCCACCCGAAAAGGCTTTCCATTTGTTCATTTGCTTCATTGGCCATATCAGAAAATAAGATATGAGATGAAGTTATTCTGTGTTATGAAAACTAGAATATGCTGTTTACTTTTTTTTTTTATGAATATCTCATGCCAAATTCTCTCCTATATGAATGTCATGGTTTAAGGTCAGGGCAGACCTTTAGACCTGTAACAGATGCTCTCTATTAACCCCCCTCCTCCCCAAAGGGAATGAGAAAGGGAATAAGGCAGACACACCGTGATTAGAAAAGGAAGCTATAACAGCTTTAATGAAAATGAAGATAATACTAATAAAAATGGAATACATACAAATATATACAAACCCAATATTGAACCCTCCACCCCAATGGCAATTATGTCACTGTTACTACTGATGTTGTGGAGCAGGCACAGGGAAGTCCCCGACTGGTCCTAGTGGCAGACGGGAACCGTGCTCAGGAGATGGATTCTGATACTGGATTCAGGAACACACAGATTAGGACCAAAAGAAGAATGGACTGAGGCCTCTTTGGATGCCAGCCACTGAAGAAGAGAGAAAGAAGCCAAAAGAGTTTGACCATCATGATCCCTCAGCTTTATACCAAATATGATGCATCTGGGATGGAATTCCTTGTTGGTCATTTTAAGGTCACTTGTCATGTCTACTTGTCCCCACAGGTGCAGCCTTGTACTTTCTGCTCCAACTCAAGTGGTACACGAGATACAGCAGTGGCCTTAGTCTGAACACCAATCCTTGGTATTAACTCTAAATAATTGACTGTAAACACTGCTAGAAGTTTTCACTGCCTGTGAAAACATGTTGCTAACTTCAGAAAGCACAGATTGTTAGAAGAACTGAGCTGAAAACTAAAATCACTGAACAGAACTGTTCTGTTCTAACTCAAACCATGACAATTAATTAACTTCCAGAAAAGAAAATATTTACTTCGGTTCAGGGCCACCAGATATTTTTCTGTATAAACCTTGACACTATGCAATTCATTATTTCATACATATTGTTTCCAGATATCAAAAAGTCTAGAGGAAAATTGGGTATCAGAGTCAGATCAGTAGATGGTTTCTTTATGTATTTTTACATCTGAACTGTGCAGAATCTTACTAAATAAAATACATTAAACGATTTGGAACGTTTTTATATCATAGCAGCACTTCTAAAAGTAGTAAGTCAAATATTCTCCATTCTCTCCTCCAATCTGAAGGCATGTCAGTTGTCATGGGAAGAAAATAATACATTATTCTGCATTCAGTGCCTTAGACAAGCCTTCAATGCATTCAGCAGTGGCTTTATTTGCTTCTTATCTTCAAATT
>VWZY01000555.1:1070-16319 GCA_013399075.1 Chloroceryle aenea
GGCCAACTGTATCCTAGGATGCATCAAGGGGAGTGTGGCCAGCAGATCAAGAGATGTTATTCTTCCCCTTTACTCTGCTCTTGTGAGACCCCACTTCAAATACTGCATCTAGTTTTGGTGTCCCCACCATAGAAGTGACATAGATCTTTTGGAATGAGTCCAAAGGAGGGCCACAAAGGTGATCCAGGGGCTGGAGCACCTCTGCTATGAGGATAGGCTGAAGGGGATGGGATTGTTCAGCCCAGAGAACAGAAGACTCTGGGTGGACTTTATAACTGCCTTCCAACACCAGAAAGGGTAGGCTGGAAGGCTGCAGAGGGACTCTTCACAAGTGTCCAGTGGGAAAATAGGTTTAGATTGGTTTTTAGGAAAAAGTTCTTCAGTACTAGGGTGGTGAGACTCTGGAATAGGTTGCCCAGAGGGGTTGTGGATGCCTTCTCCTGAAGATGTTCAAGGCCAGGTTGGATGAGGCCTTGAGAAACCTAGTCTAGTTGAGAGGCAGCCCTGTCCATAGCAGGGAGGTTGGATTAGATGATCTCTGAGGTCCTTTCCAGCTTAAGACATTCATTCTATGATTCTATGAATACTTCAGACCTGCTCTAGCTAACTAATAGAATGCAGTTCATAAAACAGAGCTGGTGCTTCATTTTGTTCCATAGCATGAAATTTAATAAATAAATATTAAAATGGTACTGCCAGAGATACTTCTGTAAAAGATGTCAGTTGTGTACACTATGTAAGATCAGGTTATGATATGCTGGGTCATGCTGAGAAGTATTTTTTATTTTATTCAGTGTGACTACTTATAAGGTACATATGGATATGTGTTTGGAGCTTGGCTTTTTTATGCTTTATTGATAATTTCATGGATACATTTGGTACAGAGCTGTGCTCTTTGAAATTTGAACTTAGCTTTCTCTCAACATGCACATTTGATATCTACCTCGACAAAAGACAGCACAATGTCTTTTTTTTGTGCTGAGGTGCCCAAAATTGAACGCAGTACTCAAGGTGTGACCTCGCAAGTGGACATGAAAGACACCTGAGATATTATTTAAAAAGGTAATGGACAATATTTTAGGGAGAATTTAGTTATGCAGAATGTTTTATAACTTAGAATCATAGCATCATTCTGGTTGGAAGAGACATTTAAGAACATCAAGTCCAATTGTTACCCAGCACTGCCAGGTCATCACTGGGGCTGCCTCCCAAGGCACTCTGTCAAATAGTCTCCTAAATGGATCAAAGTCTGCCATCTGAAACTCCAAGGTGGTAGTTCTACTGACACTCCTCCTTACTTCCTCAAGAACTGAGAACTTTATAGTTTCACAATTGTGACACCCAGGACAGCCTTCCACCTTCACATCACCTACAAGTCCTTCTCTGTGAACAGGTCTATCAGGGATAGACCCTAGTTGGGTGTCTTACCATCTGTGTCAGGAAATTATCTGCTATATACTCCAGGAACCTCCTAAGACTGTTTCCTCTCTGCTGTATTAATTTCCAGGAGACATCTGGTAAGTTAAAATGCCTCAAGAGAACAAGTGGTAGTGATTGTTAGACTTCTTCCAGCTGCTTATAAAATATTTCATCTGCTTCTTGGTCCTGGTTAGGTGGTCTATAACAGACTCTCACCTTCATCTCTCCCTTGTTGGCCTTCCCCTTGATTCTTACCCATAGACGCTCCACCCTATCATCACCAACATTACGCTCAAGACAAATAAAGCACCCCCTAACATATGGGGTTAGTCCTCCACATCTCCTTCCTGTCTTATCCCTTCTGAAGAATTTATAGCCATCCAACACTCCAGTTGTAAGAATCATCCTATCATGTTTCTGGCAACTATGTCATAGTTTTCCTGCCATACAATGGGTTCCATTGTATAGCATGCATTGGTATAGATGCTCTCCAGTTGGGCTATTATTCCCATCACCCTTCTGGGGAAAGAAGCCCTAATTCCTATCTGACCATTCCCAGGTGCTCCATGACTTCTAGCCCATCAGTGTCCTTCGTATTTTTGCTAACACTTTTTACTTCATGCCCTACCTCTACTGTGATGGCAGACTTACGGACTTTGATAGCATGCCATCCCACAAACATTNACTTGCCTAAGAAGTGAGTCTGGCCTGCATATCATGTCTTCTGTTCCCTTCAAAAAGGAGTCAGTGATGACAATGAGCCGTGTTTTTTATTTATAGAAGTAGTTTTGATGTAGGATGTAGGCTGACAACTTCAGTGACACTTCTAAGCTAGATGAATCATCGTCCTCATTATTACACTTCATGCACATTTTCTAGTGATTGATAACTTACACCTTCAGTTTGCGTATATGTGTACGTGTTATCATACATATATGTATCTTGCAAAGCAATCTCTTGCTGGTATGGCATGCTTATTATCCAAATACATTGTCTTCTTGATGATTTTCAGAATTTCAGCTGCTAGGTGGAGCAGGAGGATATTGGGATTCCCTGTAGTTAGGGAACTTCATAAAAGTCTGTCCATTTCCCAGTGTTGAGTTGCTGTTCTGGAGAGAATAGGGGTGTTACTTGAGGTGTCAATATCTGTGAAATAATGTATTATTAAAGTACATTTCAGATAGTACTTTAAATCTCTTACTGTCATTGAACTAGACTAACTTTTCGTCATTGGGACTTTGATTTGCTTGTTTGATGATTTTAAACTTGCAATTTTTAGCTAGTGTCCACTCACTGGGAAATATGCATTTTAGAGAAAATTAGTTTGTTGAGAGTAACCGCGCACAAGCTACAGTTTCTCAGTTGCTGAAAGGCAGAGGTCAAGTATCAGCTTTTTGTTTCCTTTATCACCTGCCTTTGGTTTTAGTAAGAAAATTAACTTCAAGTTTTAAATACTTTACCATGCTAGTGTTTTAAGAGTTTAGATGTTCATCTGCTATTAATAATCCAGTAATCTCTCCTGAAATATTAATGTATTGGTAGGACTACTAGCTCAGAGTGTGCCTTAGAAAGTAGAGATAAAATTCCCTTATTAACATCTCAATAATTGGAACTAAATCTTTAGAATTTTGCATTTAGGAAAAGATTTGCAAAGCATCCTCAACTTCCACTCTTCAGCCAGTAGTTGCAGCAGACACTGCTTATCTGTTGTGGGAAGAAAAGCTGTGTCACTTTTGCTTTGAATCTCCCTAATAAGGAAAATCTTATAATTAAATTTTCATGTTCTGTAAAAATCAACAAAGAGTGAATATTCACAGTTAATGGCTTTTCCATAATTTACATACTGAAACAGTTTTCACAGAGATTATACAGGGAGTGACTTTTTTAGAGGAAAATGACTATGGCTATCTGACTGGGTTAAAACATTATACAAATACCCAGACATAAACCAATTTTTAAAAAGCTAATGACGTATGGTTTGTATGGTTGTAAGTGCGTACACTTTCCAGAAACAGGGTTTATACTTCTGTCACAATGCTTTATTTAGCCATAAACATCAGCAGTGTCTAATGTCTGGATGGTACACAGAAGACTATCTCTTTGCATTTACTAAAATGTAAATAATGATGTGCTATGAACAGTTATTTTTATATTTAGATGTAGGTAGATTCCTATACTAGTCTTCACCAACTGGTGACTAGAGATCTTCTTCTCCCTTCTGGAGTTCTTTAAAGAAGTAAAAACATTGAACTTCACAGATAACAGTGTATGTTGAAATACCTCCTACTGAAATAATAGGTATATAAAGTTGATACTGATCTTACATTAATGTTCAGTGACTCTCTTGAATGCACTGCAAAACCTTACAAGGTGACATGTCAGTTATATCCAAGGATCATATAAACCACTGAATTAAAAGCACTGAACTGCCCTTAAGATTAATTGGTGCTGAAACTTTTCATCTGCTAGGATGACAAGAGAGCTTAAGCAACGTCTAACCAATCTTGTGTTAGTAGTGTTTTCATTTATCATCTTGAAATGATCCAAAGACTTAGTAATTAAGATGAGAAAGTATGTGTTGGGAGAAATACTAATGCAGAACTACTGATTTATTTTTTTTTTTAGTAAGCAGATGCTGATGTCTGGATTTAAGAATATGCCAGGTAAATTTTTAAGCAGCTAATCAGACCAGCTGATGCATTAGTTTAAAGCACAGGAGAACCTCTAGTGAAGCTAGATTGCAAAGATAATTGAAAGAAATTATATTGTATTCTCTACCATCACAGTAAACCAGAAATGCAATAATGAAGCTAACTCTAATAGATAGCACTGGCAGACAGGCTGCTGGCAGCTGGCTTTCCGCCAAGCAGTCCATTCAGGCTATATTAATATACAATCATTATTGTGCTTCTGCTTAAAACTTTACTGAACTCCTCTATAAACTTCTCTACAGTGTAAGTACCACATTTTAAGAGCAGTTTGCCATAATGTATGCCAAATAATGTATAACTAGCAACAATAATAACATTTTATGGATTTTAAAAACCTCACTGCCATCTAAAAAGTAATTATTGTATCTCTCAGGCTAGAAGTTTATAGGTTACAGATGTTACAGCTGGCAGGTCACAGCTGTGAGTATAGGGCTCTTTTTAAAAACAATAGCAGAACCACAATATTTTATTCCTATAATAACGTAACAGGTTGATTTCATGACTGGATTCATACACCAGATTCTCAGCCTCCTTCCACATAAATTTCCTGAAGCATTTGGTGGTGTCTTTTCACTGTCTTTGTAGTGACTAGGGAGCCAAGACTGGCAAGTTAGCCAAGCAGCTGAGGTTCTTCCCAGTGCTCTGTGTCAGCTCCTATGTAGTACTAAGTAAGGACCACTGGTATGCTTTATACTTCTGCTATGTCTTCTTCCCCTGGAGCAGCATATGTCAGGAAACATCAGGAGCTAACAAAAAGTGAAACAAAACAACAGATTTCTCCCAGCCAACGACACACATGTTCTGTTACCACTATTTGCACTAATAGAACAGAAATCATGGACAAACCTGGATGCTGATTTTTTTTCCACACAATTGTGATGATTCATTTAAATTTGTGGTTTACATAGTGTTCTTTATATAAAGAGCTCTCAAATATTAATCAATGTTTTTGTATATGCTGGAAATGGGAATATGTATTCCTCTCTAGGAGGAGTTCTGATGAATCCCTGACCAAAAAAAAATGTTTCCAAACTTTTGATTTATAAAAATTGTTCCCTTATTAATCTGGGGAAGGGCACAATTAAGTTATTGATCAGCATATTTATTTACTAGGAACCCTCATTTTGTATATTTTTTCCTGTTCTAACTTCAAAAATTATCATGCAAACCTGTCATATTTTTGCTTCTATGTCCTCACAGTACTTAATATACCATTTGAGTATATAAATCAACCACAAAATTAGTGTAAACTCTGATATAAAGTTGGCACACTCTGAATTTCTGAAACCTCTCATTAACTTCTTGGTATCACAGTTTACTAGCTTCAGAGTATAAGCTTGCCCTTTTTGACTTTGACTTGTGGTCAGTGCTATGGCAGCTGCAGCACAAATAAAGCACCGTAAGTTCTTCAGTTTAGGGCTTAGGTTCCACAAATTCTGTTGGTGTAGGATCTTATGCTAACTTTCATTATTTTCAAGAATAAAAAGTTGATAGTTAAGAGAAATAGTAAACAGTTGTGTTACTCACCTTATACATGTCATTTATCATTTTATGCATCTGTCTGAACTTTCCTCAGACCTTTCTTTTCGAGGCTATTGGGGACTATTTTGCTTGAGTTTTTCCCCTCAACAGATGTGATCATCCTCTGACCTTTCTCTGGTTACCCTGTCAGCGGCTGTCAACATCGTATTTCCAAGTGTCAAAGTGTAAAAAAGTATCCATACACCTATAATTAAACACAGAAGTTGCTATGGAATATCACAAACATGGATGTTACAAAAATGAATTTACAAGTGCAAGGTCCTGCACCTGGGTCTGGGCAATCCCAAGCACAAATACAAGCTGGGTGGAGTATGGACTGAGAGCACTCCTGAGGAGAACAACTTGGGGGTGCTGGTTGATGGAATGCTCAACACGAGTGAGCAATGCATGAATGCAGCTCAGAAAGCCAACCGTATCCCAAGCTACATCAAAAGAAGTGTGGCCAGCAGGTTGAGGGACGTGGATCTGCCCCTCTAATTGTCCCTTGTAAGACCCCACCTGAAGTACTGAGTCCAGTTCTGGAGTGCCCAGCACAAGAAGGACATGGATCTGTTGGAGCGGGTCCAGAACAGGGCTACAAACATGATGAGAGGCCTGGAACACCTCTCCTACAAGGACAGGCTGACACCGTTGGTCTTGTTCAGTGTGGGTAGGAAAAGGCTCTGGGCAGACCTTATTGCAGCCTTCCAGTATCTGCAGGGGACCTAAGAAAGCTTTTTTAAAGGCCTGTAGTGATAGGATGAGGGGTAATGGTTTGAAAATGGAAGAGGGTAGAGTTAGATTGGAAATAAGAAGGAAATTCTTCACTCTGAGTGTGGTGAGACACTGGAACACATTGGCCAGGGAAGTTGTGGATGCTTTGTCACTGGATGTGTTCAAACCCAGGTTGGATGAGTTCTTGAGCAACCTGGTCTAGTGGGAGATGTCCCTGCTGTGGCAGGGGCATTGGAACTAGATGAACTTTAAGGTATCTTCCAATCCAAACCATTCTATGATTTCATGATTCTATGTGTTAACAACCCAGATGTGATACCATATAGGTCAGAATCTACTTCAGATAGTAGTAGGTCTATTGTCAAGAAAGAGATTCAATGAAGTGTACTCCAGTGACTTTTGAAATCTGTTTCAGATAAATAAAACTTCATTTATTTGATGCTCTTCTATGCTGATGTAAGTTCCATTCAGTGTTAATTCTTTCAGTGTTACATTTTCTTCTTGTTGATGTGATAACTGTGCTACAGTTAACTTAATGTAGCATTCAGATAATCAGTGACTGTGCATGCTTCCAGTAATGTACCTCCCACAGCAGTGTATTTCTGTGGAGACACAGAGTCTTGATAACTGGTATCACCATAATTGAAACAGCATTCTATTTGTGTTTGGTTGGTTTGTTTTTTTTCTAGACTTGAGCGCTGCTTACCTAAGTCCCAGTTAAGTGGTTACTAGTACTTTGGACTGTCAGTCACCACATACATGAACCTTGACTCCTTACCTGACCATGAATGAACAAATTACCTAACTACATGTACATCCCTTTTTGATTGATAAAACTTTATCAAGAATTAAAAAATAAAATAAATTTTACCAAGTGAATACAAAAATGAAAAAATGGATGGTTCTGTATTTAGAAAAGTGAAGGTCTTTATAGTTGTTGACATCATACCTGAAGCACCAGGTTTAAAGTCATGAATATGTTTATGTTTTGAGTTTTTATTCATTGGCAATTGAGGGAAATTACCTTTTTTTTTTTTTTTTTTTTTCTTCTTTTCAATTACTCTACTGCTATAGTTAGCAATTCGAGAAAAAGGTCAGTTGAAGCCAGAAGAAATTTCTCTGTGGTGCTGAAATATTAATTGCTATTTACCTTGTGACAATATGTAGTATGCTGGAAAAGTTCAATGTCCAGTTTCTCTTCCTGCTGAATGATATTTTCTTAAACTTAACTCAGGCTTTATTCACATATGTCATTACATACCTTATTGTGACTTTAATATAATTTCTGCCATTTAAAAATCTTGTTAATCAGATTTGTAATTCACATCATCACTAGTGTGAGTATATGCTTTGTTGAGGGAATATTCTAGATCGTTACTATCTGTTAACTTCTTGTAAAGATGTGAGAAAAAAAAAGGCAACACAATTTCACAAGGCAACAAAAATAAACTGTTTTGAGCTTGAAGGAAAAAGCACCAGTTTAGCCTTGCATCTGTGATGGTGGGCAAGTACCTGGAATATAGATATAAGAAAGTGGAGAAAGGCGTCTCACAGAGGCGAAGGGAATGATACCTTCACTGTGCAATCATGGGGCTAGAATAGATACGAACTCAGCTCTACACTAACTTAGGGTGCAACCTCTTGGTTTTGTGCCATTTTGTGTGGGAGTGAAGAGGGCCTCCAGGTTACACGACTAAAGGTGAGGGAATAATTCTTCCTTGCAACTGTCCATATCTCCCAAACCTGTGCAGACAGTCTGCAGGACAGACAGGACCTAGTCTGGATGGATGTTGTGGTTTTGGACTGATAGTTCCCTGCTGCTTCAGTTATGTAACATTCCTACAAAATTCAGTCCTCTAGTGTCAGAAAGATTGTCTTCCTTCTGTCTAGCTTCAGTATTAATCTTGACATGGTATTTCAGAGCTCATTTGAATTTGATCTGTTGCTGACTTAGAAGTTTGACCTATGAAATACGTATTTCTGTATCCTCTAGGAAAATGGTCCCAACTCGTGGTCTTATAAATTCATTTTCCAGAGTATGATGAGATCTCCAAGCTGCTTTTTTGCCTTTGCTAGTAGTTTTTTTTTTATCTTTGGCTATTATTGGTGATTTATCCAGAAGAAAGAATAATTCAAATTAACTTAAAATAGCATGTTTATTGTGGGGTCATGACGAGGAATACATACATGTGGAATTCACTTTGAACTAATACTTTGAGCTATTTACTTTCAGTGGTGAACACCATGTACCTCATGTTCCCCGAGTACTGCTTGAAGTATAATTTGTAAGTGACCATCGGGTGTCGCTGCTGCTTTTAATAAAGAACAGCTCCCATCACGATCAAAAAAAAGTGGGCGTGAGGATTAATTTGGGCAAAAGAGGGGGCTTTCATTGATTTCAAGATCTGTTGTTTTTTGCTTTTTGCAGCGTGAAAAAGTGTAACATAGAAATACAGACAACAGTGACTTCTACCAGTAAAGAGACACAGTATCTGAGGTGTAGTTTTCATAGATATTCTGCAAGGTCTAATGTGTATAGATAAATTGCAACTGCTCTGGGATGATATTGACAAAGTTATGATAATTGTTTCCATTAAGAATACAATTTCCACTTATATTAAATTACATGCTCGGCTGATTGTTAAAGAGACTAAAGGAAGATGCTGTTACGTTGTAGTTCTTAAAATAAGACAGAGGTTTGGCTGAAAAAAAAGAGAAAAAGTGTTAAAATCCTGAAGCTGTAATGCAGCAATAAAATTAAACATAAAACTCTTCATATATTCATTAATGAATGAGTACCATACATCACCAATAAGGATAGCAGGTGTCCTGTGGACCTTGAAAAGTTGATATATTTAATACTGTTGTCAGAATCAAATGTGTTTTTCAACCCAACATGGGTTGAAAATATGGCTCTGATATTATATCATATTCATGTGTAATACAAATCAATAACTTTAGGCTCTCCCATTTTGCCAGGCTCTGCATCTGCTCAGAGTTACGCTGACTTTCACAAGAATCAGTTTAGGCCCAGAAGTCTGTTTATATGGAAGTGCTCTGGGTCCAAAATACATACTGTACACCAGGAAGAATGTATTAATATCCTCAGAGAATTCAACTATATACACCATAAATATATGTAAAATATATTTATAATATGTATGAAGTGTTCCTAAAAATTAATGTGGTTTGACTGTGTTTGATGTACCTTGTACTTATATTTCTTTTTCTCAGGAGTAATAATCTTATATATGTGCATTTTTTTCTTGCTAGAATTTAATTATTATTAGAGGAGTTCAAGACGGGCCTCATTGCATCACTCCATTCTCTGACAACACCCCTATATGACTTCAAGTGGCCAATCTTGTCTTCCACATTGTATAAATTGCCTTATTCTGTTTGAGTTTTTCTGGAAGACCTGTACCTGTCCACACAGGTCTCCTGCCTTCTCTGCTTGATTGATTACTCACAGGGATGCACTGATCTTGAGCTCAGAAAAAACAGTGTTTGAATACTGACCAGCTCTCATGGACACCCCTATCTTCTAGCCCTGACCCACAGTATTCCACTGAGTAGATCTTTGAGGAGGTTACACTTAGCTCTTCTGAAGCCCAGGGTTGTGACCCTTGTTATATCTTAACTCCTTCCACACAGAATGCTCAACCATCTTGTGGTCACTACAGCCACCATTGCCCCCAACATTCACTTCCCCAACAACTCCTTCTTTGTCTGTCAGTACAAGATGCCTCAGTGGACCACTCCATGTAGGTCCTTCTACCGCTGTAGCAGAACGTTTTCCTCAGTGCTCTGCGGACCTGCCAGTAGTTTTCAGGGCCCTCCCTGCAGCTCTCGAGCCGCTGCGATGCTGCCCTGCCTGCCACAGCGCCTCAGTGCCTTGCCTATGCACCCCATCCTTGTGCTCTGGGCTGCTCATGCTCTCCAGGGCAGAACTGGATGGTGGAAGGGGGGTGGAGTGCTGGCAGTGCCACTCCACCCACAGCACCTCAGCTGCTGCCCACAGGTTGCCAACTCTTGGCAGAGCCAACCTGCTCTCCCAGCTGCCAAAAGAGACAAAACAAAGGAGCCCTTTTCTTTCCTCACAGTTTTCCCTCCACAGTTCAAGTCTCCTCGGCAAATGCGCTTACAGCCTAGAAGTCCAACCATATCCTGGGCTGCATCAAAAGAAGTGTGGCAGCAGGTCAAGGTAGATGATTCTGCCCCTCTAATCCACTCTGTTGGGACACTGCCTGGAACACTGCATATGTCTCAGGAGTCCACAGTACAGGAAAGACATGGACCTGTTGGAGTGAGGACCACAAAAATTAGAGGGCTGGAACATCTCTTGTATGAAGAAAGGCTCAAGAGAGTTCAGCCTGGAGAAGAGAAGGCTCCAGGGAGACCTTACAGTGGCCTTTCAATACTTAAAAGGGGCCTATTAAAAAGAGACAATCCTTTTAGCAGGGCCTGCTGTGACAGGACAAGTGGTAATGATTTTAAACTCAAAGACTGTAGATTCAGACTAGATATTAAGGAACAAAATTTTTACAGTGAGGGCTGTGAAACACTGGAACAAGTTGCCCAGAGAGGTGGTAGATGCTGCATCCCTGGAAACACTCAAGGTCAGGTTGGACAGGGATCAGAGCAACCTGATCTAAGTGAAAATGCTCCTGCTTACTGCATGGGGCTTGGACTAGGTAACCTTTAAAGGTCACTTCCAACACAAAGCATTACATCATTCTGTACAAGTGTTTATAAGAGGTGATGTTGTTCTACTTTCTCAACTGTAGAAAATTTCATGTTCAAAGAGTTCTCTGGCCTGATCTTGTTCAAGAAACCCAAGAATAGCTCAAAGCCTTCTTATTTACAAATTTTGGTCCTGTTGTGAAGGCACTGACAAAACAGACTGCAGTAGCTACTCAAAATGCAGATTTATTCCAATGAAAAATCACCATGCACTCCAATGGACCAAAGTAAACTACAAATTTGGATGGCAAGTAGGAATATACTACTACCCAAATATTTCCTAAGTATCACAAATATTCCTTTTTGGAAAGATGACATACAATATGTGCACACTGACTCACAGAAGGGAAAATCTCCCACTGAAGATTATTGAGAAATGGGATCACTCAAGCACAAGAGGCAAGGGCTCACTCAAGGACATATACAGAAGCATTCACTCTCCAAAGAAGGGTGAGGGCTCACTTAATTCTGGGAAGTTTCCTTGGGCACTGTCCCATTCCATGAGGAGAGTCCCTGACTGCCGATCAAATCAGTTTGGCTCTCCAGCAGGGTCCCATTTATATGTTAGCTGAGACTGAACTGTAGTCATTCTAATTAGCAGGTCTTTGTCAGAGCAGGTGCATCTGTCACAGGACCTCTATGTCATCAAAATCTAGCAATAATAAAAATCTCATTGCATTCTCATGCTTATTATAAAGAAGGTCTGTTTTCCAGGGCAATTTAAATTCTCAAAAAGATGTCATGAATCTGTAGTTCAAATTAAAATGTTCACAAGATGACAAGTTATATTCAGTGCCTCTTCACATGAAACAGGCTTGCAGAGGTCTCAAATTTATTACTGCTAGGAGGTGGTCACAGTATCCTACTGCTTCACTAACCACTTCAGATATATTGCTTTTCTTAATTTAACTTCACAGAAGTCTTTCCTATGGGCCACTCAGTATGGGGCCTACTGGCATATGATGCTACATCCAGAATGTTCCGGATGACCTCCCGCAAGCAAAATCAGTACAGACTGATCCCTGGAAGAGGGGTAGATATGCCTCGCACAGCAGAGGTCTGCACAGATTTTGGCACAGTTCCTTGAGAACTGACCTGTGTTACTTTCCTTTCTCCCTTTATGATATGCTATCCTACTCTGATATGCAAATATTTGAGTCCATTAAACATGATTTATCACTTTAGAACTGATAAGTATACTGAAGGTTTCTCTATTGCTATTTGATTCAAACAAGGTCTACTATGGCAGGTTTTCAAGAAGTTAATTTCAATAATGATCTGCTAGGAGGAGGATTTTCAGGATTCTTTTGCTAAATTAATTACCTTCCTCCCTCCTCTCTCATTCACATACTGTTCTCCACTGCTTCACTCCTTACCTTTTAAGCAGGAAGAGCAGTTCTTCTCTCTGCTACTTTTTGCATGGGGGGCTGTCCTGGTTTGAATGAGAACAGAACTGGTTCCTTTCAGTGATTTGACTTTTCAGCTCAGTCCTTCTAACTAACTGCACTGTCTGAAGTCAGCAGCCTGTTTTCACAGATCATGTGTGCTTCTGGCAGGGGTAACACCCCATGGTTAAGAGTTACTACCAAGGATTGGTGTGCAGACCAAGGCCACTGCTGGATCTTGTGTATCATGCTGGGGGATGCAGGGAAGTGAAAGGCCGCACCTGCAGGGAGGAGTGGATAGGACAGGTGGCTCTAAACTTACCAATGGGGGNGGCAGCATAAGTACACTACATGAAAAATGTGACTAGCTAGGCTGTTACTACATGGTTGAGAAAAATAACAACCTAAATGGCCACTTGTAATAGGAGGACTGCTTACCTATTCATTTCAGGCTCACAAGGTCTTTTTCTTCAACAGCTCCATACACAGAGGAAAAAGATACCAGCAGGAGGTTGGTTAAAGCCAAGGAACATGGATGTGAAAAGTCTGAAGAAGGAAGAAGCCCTCAAGCACAGGCTTGTAAGGAAAGAGGGCTGAAAGCAGAAAGAAGACATTGAGAAGCAGAGTAAATGCAGTAAAGAAGATAGATATTGCCCAGAAAGAGGGTGAAGACTTTGGAGCTGGATCACTGTGAACAGCTTCCAGAAATGACAAAAGAATACAAATGTTCACTATAATGTCATATAAGAAATTAGGGAATCTAGATTTTGGTGCTGCAGGATTAGGAATGAAGACTGTTTGAAGCTGATCTTGGAATGTATACACAACTTTTCTGAGGCTTTTGTATTAAAGAGATCTTCATTAGCAGAAAGTTGGCTACTTTGGCTACTAAAGCCTTGTTAAAATCTAAGACTGTATCTATGCCTAGCGACTTACAAACCCATAATGATACCAATATCCAATTAAATGGATTTTAAAATAAATACAAGGTTTAGGCTTTTATAATTTAAACATATATAAAATCCTCAGTCCATTAAGTAGAGCTGAGTGCTTTCAAAGAGCACTCCCTGTGTTGACTGGGCCAAAGCTTAGACCTGTGGTAAGAATTATGTCAGTGGTCCTGCATCATATGTATCTGAACTGTTGTTCCTACTTGCTCATGCAAAAGGGTTACAGTCTTCCACTGAAGTTAAAGATGGAGCTGTCTTTCTTCTCTTTGTTATTGGAGGCAACTAGAGGCAGCTATAAGCAGAGATGTACCTGATCATGCTTCTTACAATGTATTTTTTTTGGTGGAGGAAGGATGTTAGGTTAACACAATCTAGTGAATTGCACTATTGAAGCTGAGCGTTGGCCATTATTGCCACTGAAAATCATTTGATATGAATTACAGAATGTGCAATTGGGAGTACAATCCTGCAGGATCCTTTACAGCTGTAAGCAGGGCCATCTCTTGTAGCTCTCTTCTGTGGTCAACTTGGCTTCTGTTCTCATTTTACTGCTATGTTGAAAATATATCTAGTGACTTCCGATAGAGAAAAAATAATACACAAAATGCAAACCCCAAAATTTTCAGCAAGCTCAGCAGTCAGATTAGAAAGACCTCTCAGTTCTAACATGGTTTGTAATCTCTAGTTGAGGGTTTAGCTACAAAATTTAATATTTTTTTTTTTCCTCATCAAAATCAGGATGATTAATATTTAATGCTCTCATGGTGTATCCTGTAGCTTCAATTATTAGTGACTAATCTGTCATATGTTTAATTAAGAAAAAATTTTATATGTTTAGTTTTTTAAATATAAACTAAGCAGTGGTAACTACTTGTCTAAATTATTACCTATACATGGTTCACTACCAAGCACATTAGCGGGAAGTAGCATTTAAACTGATGACACTACTTAATATTATGAACAATGTGAAACCGGAACTGAAAAACATACTTCAGTGATAAACCAGCTGTAAAGCATAGCTGTTAGGCTTTGATGTTTTGAAGTATTTGTTCACCTACTTTAAAATGTTTGGGTAAAATGTTGTATTTCAAATGCTATGTGAAGCATCCTGGAAGATGATCAAACACCAAATGTTTCCGTTTAGCAGTTCAGTCACATATCTGTGTATGTGCAATTACATCTGAGAGAGAGGGAAGAAAATGGAGACCTATGATGATTATAACCGTTACTTAACACGTACAATTTTCAGCCTTTGTGTTTTCTGATGAAGAATTAAAGATATGTTGGGTTTTTTCTCCCTTTGAAGCAGGCATCACACAAAGCTAGATTCAGTATTCTTTTCTCCCTAACAAAATCTGTTCAGTGACTTGTTTCTGAGGTGACAAGGAAAAGCTGACAATGTGAAGCTGCATCAACTGTGCAACTGTACATTGGGTTTTATTTATTTTTTTTTTTAATGGTAGAGTAATATGTATGATTCTACATTTGTTATTCTAACTACTGACAAATACATATGACCCTCAGCTAGCTGTTGATGAACTCAAGGTTACTTAGCATGATGTGCAGCTAAAACTGTCCTGAAGGCTTGAACCTCCAAAATCAGTTATGCTATTTAACTGGTAGCAAGGGGCATTCCTTGAGCATTACAACATGCTATAGCTTTATATAACCCGACTACTGGACAAAGGAAAGGCTGTGGATGTGGTCTACCTGGACTTCCAGAAAGCATTTGACCCTGTTCCCCATAGATTTCTAATGGAAAAACTGTCTGCACATCGCCTGGGT
>VWZY01000559.1:0-39525 GCA_013399075.1 Chloroceryle aenea
TCTAGTTTTATTTTTTTTTATATATTGCAGTCAATACCAGAGGGATGGGATGTCATCCAGAAGGACCTAGACAAGTTGGAGAGGTAGGCCCAGGTGAACCCCGTGAGGTTCAACAAGAGCAAGTGCAGAGTCCTGCATGTGAGCCCAAACGATCCCCACTGTCAGTACAAGCTGGGGGAGGAGGTGATGGAGAGCAGCACTGCAGGAAAGGACTTGGGGGTGCTGGTAGACAAGAAGCTGGACATGAGTAGCCAGTGTGTGCTTGCAGCCCAGAAGGCCAATTGTATCCTGGGCTGCATCAAAAGATCAAGATGGCCATCAGATCAAGAGAGGTGATTCTGCCGCTCTACTCTGCTCTGGTGAGACCTCACCTGGAATACTGTGTCCAACTCTGGAGCCCTCAGCACAGGAAGGTCCATAAGCCCCTTTGAACAGCCTGCCACTTCAGTTGAGAGTGCCAGGTTGTGGAGAATTTACCTCGCATATTTCAAAGGTTCATTACCTAGGCTGACAAAGTGTTTTCTCTTATTTCCCAGTGGAATTTTTACAGTTTCGTCTCTCAACCTGCAGAGCTGGTGATGAAACAGATGGTTAAGATGGATTTTAGCAATGATGGCATTATATTAGCAGATTTTTGTGTTCTGAATCTGTTCAGTCTGAGATGATGTGGCATATCCTACACAATCAAGAGCACAGGCTTTGGCTATCTGCTGTTGTCCCAATTTCTCTGTGTCTCGGACTGGCTTTTTTTAGCACCTTCTGCATCTTTGTTACTCTTCCCTATCTGCAGCTCCAGGCAGATTCTTTTTCAGAGGTAGGGAATGTTTGTCTTGCAGAATTTTTTATAGTCTTTGTATGAACACTGTAATGCATGGCCAGAAATGCTTCATCTCCCAGGATGAGATTTGAAAAGGGTTCTGCTGTGTTCCACAAAGTGCTGTAATTTATCAATTTACAATAGTGGCATCTTGGCGATGATGGCATGCTTGGAAAAGCACAGATTTTGTCTGGATCACTTGCTGATGAAAGATGAAAAATACTAAGAAGAATATGAAGAATACTGTTTCAAAACAATTTTGGGTAACTTATTCATGAGTTCTGAAATCTAATGGCAATGGCAGTGAGTTAACTGGACACACTCTGTATTGTGGTTTTCTTGATACTTTTGCAAATGTTGGGGAAATGTGGTTTTCACATGAAAGCTCTAGGTTAAGAAAAGGACCATGGTATCACAGCCAGTTAATGCAGAATGACAAAATGTCTTATTCTAGTGCATTCTGTCTTTACTTCTTGCTTTTAATACATACATAATTGCAAATTTAACTAAACATCAAATAATCTGTCCTAGTAATGTTTTTTTTTCCTAATTTCCCAGTTAGAATACACCTTCTGTTTTGCTTGCCAATCAAATTTATTTCATAAGTGAACTTAATTTCATAATTATTGAGGTTCTTCACTGTAGTGAGATACTAATGTCTGGAAAAGGATGTAGTTTCTTTAGGTTGTCACATTATTTTTAATATCTTTTAAGTTTGAACTGTTAAGATAAACGTGTATTGTGAGAGAACTAGCCTTTGCTTCAGCAAGTAGTATATGAAACAACCAAGAGAATAAAGCAAGGGAGTTAGGATGTAGCATGCAAAGCCTAAGTAATACCAACATCCCTTTTTTAATATACATGTGGTAAAATCTGAAATCAGTTGTACATAAATAGGAGCTTTGGCAAGCACTCTAAAAATACTTTCACTGTGGAATGTGTAAAGTAGAGCCATTAAAAACTCCAAGCTTGAAATCACTAATGATAAACCTTAAGGAGGTTAATAAATAGTGACAGTAGTTCTACTGTATGGAAGTTACATTTGGACATTTGTAATCAGTAACTTCTGCTACTCTGTGATTAGCTGTGGAGACAGATGGGTTTTCTGAGTTACTGTAGAGATTTCCTAGAAATTATAAGTGACCAGAAATGGCTGGTATTTAAAAGAGTGATTTAATGGCCAAGCAGAATTTTTTAGGTGGCTCTTCTGCTGTAGTCTTGGAATCATCACCACCTGCTTCCTCAAACCATCTGCAGTTACAATCTCTGGCTTCACCATTGCAGAAGTGTTTTCAGACTGATTTGCCTGGAGCTCTTAGCTGAAAGGCAAAAGCCATTTTCACACAAAGGTATATAGACAAGCTGCTTGTTTTTCCCTGTTGTTATCTGAGTGCTGGTAGTCCTCTAATGGTTTCCCACAGTCCTGTTGGGAGCCTGTGAGAATGTTTCCTTCATAATTGTCCAGGAAAGGAATCCCAGAGCAGGAACAAGGACTTGGTGATATTGGAGGCTGTTAGCAAAACTCCCTTATGAGTGCAGTGCCAATAATGACATGGTAACCAGCGTAGGGCACTGCAGAGGGGCATTCCTTTTACCTGGCTGAAGCTAGCTTAGGTATTTGTCACCAAGCTTCACTTTGCAGTGGAGACACACCTCTGAGAGAGCCCTCTCAGAATAGTGCCCTCCATCCTGTGGGCTGCTTCTCATTCCCTTTTGGCTTTTGGATGGGAGCATGAGAGAGCTCATCACTGGAGAGCACTGAAAACTGTGAAAGGCAAAGGGCACAGTCTGGTGAAGCATGAAGGTTGTTGCCATTGAGTATCTGGTGAGCAAAGGCACTGGTATCTCTGTCTCTTTCCAGCTCAACCTCAACAACTGGAGAAGATTTCAGAGAAAACAATGAAAACAGTTGTAAGTTGCTAAAAGTTGTTGCTAAAAGGCCCCTGAAGGACCCGAAAGGCTGTGACTGTGAAAAGGAGCCTAAAGACAGTTGATGAGCCAATGGCTTCCAAAAAGTGGTTGTTGGCACTGCCACGCTAATGGAAAAGCAGCAAAGGCCAACACAGCTGAGCTGAAAATACCAAAGGCTTAGAAAAGCTGATCTGAAGAAGAAATACTGTTACTGTAAGAAAGGTGGAGTGTTTGCACACTCAAACAAATTACTTCCTTTTTACTTATGCTTCCAGACTCTTTCAGCAGGAGGCATTAACAGGCAAAAGGCTCTATTAAAATGAGACCGTTCAAAGCCGCCTGGCTTTGGAAGGCCTGGACAGTATTTGCATATGCCTGTTTCTCCATTGCAGACTGTGAAGTAGCATGAGCTTCACTCTGTTCTCTGAGCAGTGGGTGTGCTTGCATGCAGGGACACAGCACTTCAATATGTTTAAAGGCAGTTTCACGTCTTATGGAAAACTGCAGAAAATACTGTTTGGCAAAAGAGCCCATGTCTCAGGTGCTCTGCTGCTGAGGATGTTTCACTGGAGCTCATCTACTCTAATGCTTCATTTTTATGCCTGTTTGCACCTTCCCTGCCTACTCGTGGCAGATGTAAATTGGGCTAGCATGGAGGATGACCAACAGCAACAAATACCTTCATAAAAACTACAGCACAAGGCATCTATTACACTGCACCCCAGTTGGGCTGATATATCCAAGGGCTTATCCCTTATGTACAAGCCTGCCCAGTTTAGGCTCCTGAAAAGTCCCCTGCTTTACTAAAGAGAAGCTGACCTTCCTGCCAGGACATGTTGCTTTTAAATATTCCTGCTTCTGCCAAGAAGTGCAAGATTCCTCATTAAAATAGAAGGCAGGTGATTTTCCTGGTAATGTCTAATTTTTAACCGTTGGCCAAATCAAACCAGTTATTCCCTGTAAACTTTAAGCTTTCTGTGTTTACAGGAGAGATGCAAGAGCAGACCTCTCAAGTGAAATAACCTAGCTATGGTGGGAGCACCTGGGGCTGGAAGACTTGGTTTCTCTGTGGTTGTACCTTGTGGTTGTGGATGTGCCAAGGATTGCAGGGAGTTGAGAAGCACCTGATGAAGCTGTTGATGCACTCAAGGTGTTTATTAGCTTTTTGTCTTAGTTTTCTTTAGTGAATAGCAAGGGAAGTTCATGCTGCTCTCCGAGGGAGGCACGTGTGCTTTCTTGTGCCTAGTCACTCATATTCACACACCTTAGAACTGTAGATCTTTGAGACCTCTCCTTCTCTGTTGAATATTATATGCAATTGTGAAGCGATTTTAAAAACAGGAGATTGATGGGAGTGAGGAGGCTGCAATGGCAGAGGTGCATAGCTATCCAGGAGCATAGATGAAAATCTTTTCCATGTGCCTTTATACCAAGAAAATGTGGTAGTCCACAATCTGAAATCCATGCAGAGGGATGCTCATTTGGTTCATTTAGTAATTCATTACCTTTGCTTTTCATGTGCAGGTTGGATTATTAGTTTAGATGCTGTTACAAGCTACTCTTCTGTCTCCACATTACATACCATACTGGGATGGTGTAGATATGTAAAATTTTCAAGCTTACAAAATGTGAAAGCTGGAATTTTGAAGTAAATAGAATGGTGTTGCAGAAGATAATGTGCTCTAGCTGTTTGGTTATTGGTTTTGCCAACAGAGCTAGAAGATTTCGGGGAATCTATGGGAAATTGTATCCTGAGGATTTGGTTACTGATCAAAGCACCCTGTGGAGCTGAAGTGATTTCTGGCATGTCAGCTCCATTGTTGCCATCTGTGTTTTAAAAATAAGCAACAGAAATACTTTTCCTTGGGCTACAGAGTCAAGAAAATTAAACGTGGACCACAAAGGTGTGAGTCAAAACAGCTCCCTTAGAAATTTTGTTTTGTTTTTGTTAGGATCTTGTCTCTTTAGTTGTGGAGGAAGAATCTCGGCAATTTGAGAAGAATTCAGGCCTGTGCTTCTCAGTTCCTGTCCTTCATCCTGTGATCCTGGAGATTGGTTGTGGCTCTGGGGCAATTGCCCTGAGTCTGTTGCGCAAGCTGCCACAGGTGAGCTTTTTTCAGTTCTCATGGTACAGTAGGTGCCTATGATACAGGGCAATGCCACTCTCCTAGTCTTCATTAAGGCTTCACAGACAAGCTTCTTTGCTTTGATGGGACTTCAGCAGGTAAAGTCTCTGACAGTCAGGCTCTAGGTAGAAGTGGCACATTTAGGAATTGCTCTTCCCAGCTGTCCACAGGAGTAACAGAGACATAGAATGGAGGAAGCAAATGTGCTCATTCTTCAGCTGTCACAGATAATTATTATTCACCTTATCTCAAAGCTCTGGTGGGTGTTGGTTTAAGCTAATATCTGGGGTTGTGGACAGGAGGGACTGAGCACACACTCATAGTTAAATTTATGGGGTACTCATCTCTAAAAATCACCTTGCTTTGAATCAAAAGATCTTGTGTCTAGGAGACTGAAGATGAAATAAATACAGGGAAAAGATTACCACAGAAGTGTCAATACTTGGGATCTGTATGACAAGCATATATCACACTGCCATAACTGTCAAACCATGTTTTTCAAGTTCTTTGTTCCTTAATAACAATGCACACCTTTTGAATGGAGTGAAGAGCAGGAAGGGGACTGAGATCTGGGTGACCAAAGCCCTCTTGCCCCTGCTTATTGTGGCATGTAACGTAATTATTGAGATTCTATTTGCAAACAGAAAGAGAAGTTAATCCAAGGTCTCACTGTATGTGGATAAGGGAAGGATATCCCCCTTTCCTCAGAACTGTAGACCGAGAAGTTCCTTCTGAATAAGAATTGGTGTGGCCAGCCCCTCCTTTTGCAGAAATGTAAGACTTGATGTGTAAGAATTAGTGGTTGATGCCCATGTTCCTCCTCCCAGTGACCTTAATACTTGAGCTTCATGACTTAAAAGTGCAATTACTTTGATTTCCTGAGCTGTACTTCATGTTCTTTTCCTTGCCTGTTAAGTTAAAGATCTGTGTCAGTCTGTCCCTGTCCCTGATAACGGTCCTTTCCCAGCTGACTGATACCAGCTGCTGCGCCCAGAGAAATAAGGAGCCGTGACTGCTTAGTTAGTGGTAGCCACGTGGACAGCTAAATGGAGTTTACATACCCTGTGATCTCTTCAGTGTTTGAGGCAGAATTTGGCATCAGGGTACTGAGAAGACAACAGCAACTTTTCACTTAGGGACTCAGCTGTGTCCTTCACATTAAGGGTCAGTGCCATGTGTGTGGGTCTTAGTCTCAGGTGGTGAAATTAATCCTTCCAGGAATGATAGCCAAACACACCATCATCTCCAAATGCAAAGTAGTTTATTTAAACATTCTTTCTCTATGTAAATACTTACCAAAATCTATGTTTAAAAAACATAAAGCAAAGCAAAAACAAGTCAGGCCTTTGCCTGCACTTTTCCCAAGGTGGTCAAACAAATTTCTGTGTAGTTATAACTCTTAATGTTGCACTGAAGGACTCTCAAGTACTTGACACGCAGCCAAGTATGTGCGGTCAATACACACTGTGTATGCTGTGTAAGGACTGTTGTAGAGTAACTAGGCAAAAGGTGTCTGCATAACAGATGGAGAATGCCAGAACCTCTGTCCACGTGGTTGTATTACTGCTGGAGGGATTCTGTCTGCACTGGCGAGAAGCTTATGACATCATCTTCCTTCAATCTGTATCTGCTTCAGACTAGCCAGTGTGTTGAGTCTCACACGACTAGGAGCTATGAACATATCAGGCGGTGTGAGTCACTGTGACTCCATTGTTGTCATCTGAGTCAGTTTGGTCAGAAGCCTGTCTATTTTAGAGGGCCGCTGGCAGCGTTGCAGAGTGCCTTCTGTCACATTAGCAGCATTGCTAGAAGTGACTCGTGATCCCACCCATACCCTGAGATGCATTCTTCATGAGCTGTTCCTTTTGGAAGCTGAGTGAACAGTCAATTGGCAGTTTTTGTCTTGCATGCTCTTTTTGGCAGAGTGTGTTTGCTCAGGAACCTTGATGTTGTAATACTTGTTTGATGTTTCGTTTTTTTTTCTGTCCCAGAGCCGGGTGATAGCTGTGGATAAAGAGAAGGCTGCTGTGGATCTCACCAGGGAGAATGCACATAGGTACAAGCCTGCAGATGACTTCTTTATGTAAATTTTTGTTTGAGAGACTAAAAGTCCTCAATATTTGGCCATGTTTATCATCACTGGAAAGAAGAGAGTACTTAGAGGGTTGAGGTCCTAAAGCGTGTAAGAATTCAGGAAAAAAAAATGCTTATAATTTACCAGAGTATTTTTTTCTTTGACTTGTGTTTTGCAAAGGTGGCAGCTTAAATTAAGCAACAGTACTTACCAGTTGTCTGCCTTTCAATGGTTTTCAAAGTGTTTCATGGTAGTTGCTCTTGTTCCTTTCTTTGAACTTGGGAAACTCAAGACAGCAAGTAGTAAGAATGCATATGTCACTTAGGAGGTTAAGCAGAAGTGTAGCCTGAGCCTTGCTTTCTTTGGCTCTCTCTGCTGTTACTGACATTCTTGTTTCTGTCATTGCTCCTCTAGAGATAAGCTTGCACACTCATGTAGCACTTTTATGTGCTAGTGTGGTATCCCACAGCATCCTCCTCGCAGTCTTTGGTTTGGTGGGAATGGTGCTGCTGGGTCCCATGCTGTTTGTACACCAGCGATGGCTGGATGTTCAGAGCTGCTGAATCAACATCCTGTGCCTGAAGCCATGACCATTACATGCTTCCCAGTTAATGTGCACAGAAATGTCAGGGGCAAGAAAGATCAAGACTAGTATCTGGAGGATCCTACTGTATATTTTGAATGCATTATACCACACAGTCTGTGCATGAGCTGTCCCTGGAGGAGTGTCTTTTCTTAGCTCCTTGTCTGGCGCCAGGGTTCTGCGACTGAGTGTGCTGACCTCCCAGCAGTGTGCAATAACATCTCATCACCTTAACACTACCATGTGAGATGAGATCCAAAGATGCCTAGAAAATAGATGCCGGAACGATGTTAAGATCTAGATTATCAAGGAAGCTGGAAAGAGAATGTGGCAAACATGTTGTCTTCACTTACAAGAGCAGGTTTATGTATTTGAAACAGGTGCTTTTGCTGGGGGGGGTTATTGTTTTGTTGTGGGTTGTTTTTTTTTCAGGGATGGTGGGTGAGCTTTCCTGGGGAGGCCTTGGAGTGGTAGTTAATATGCAGTAGTGTGAGGCAATAGTGCTGTATGTATGGCAAGGGGCGATACATACAGGTTTTGGGTGCTTAGCAGCTGCATCCTGGAATCACCATGGGTACAGAGCATGCTCTTTGCTTTGAATTTTTTCCCTTGGGCAAAGAGCAGATCCTAAAATTTCCTTGTGGCTTGAGAAGAACCAGCTGCAGTCAGTGGGGTAGGGTGTACATGTATCAGATAAGAGATGTGATATTTAATGATCCATTTATAGAATGTTCTGTTCATGAATCCACACAAATATGCCTTCTAATCTTTTTTATTTCTGTTCTTGCATCTGGAATTTTACAGATTGCATCTCCAGGAAAGGATCCACATCCTCCACCATGATGTTTCATACAGTAACTCTTTTCACTGTTGTAATCCCCTTTGTCTTTCTCCCTTTTTTTCTTTGATGGGAAGGCAAGGGTCAGAGACAGACAAAGGACTCCTTTGGGATGTGTGTGTCAGGAGGCTGCTGAAGTTAATAGAGAAAAAGGTCAATAAAAAGTCAGTCAGTGAAGCTTTTCCCTTCAAAGATTTCCAGGACAGATACCGGCCAGGAGAAGTCCCTGACTACATCAGAAGGGAATTGTTCTTGGGTTTAGGTGTCTAAAGTTGTGTCTGAGCTGGTGGTCCAGGTGCTCTCTAATGTTACTGGGGAGGTGCGAATTAGAGAAATTCATTCCATGCTGACATGGATGCTTCAGATAAACATGTATGTGCCTGTCTTTCCATTGATGTTAGAGGGAGCCCAGATCTTTAGCTTAGATCAAATGCCCAGCATTATTCACCCCAAATGAGGTGATCTGAGCCAGGGAAAGGCTACCTGTTGTCTTCCCTGTACCTGACTGAAACCACTTAAAACTACCATCTAGTGAGGCTTATTCAGTCAGGTAGATAACATGCTCAGCTCGCTCTTAGTCAGGAGCTCCAGCGTTGTGGATTCCTTAATGCGGCTTTCTGGCACTGTTGGTTTTGACACTGTACTACCTCTGGGGGTACGTCTGCACAGTCTCCTGTCTGCCAGTCTGAGTCTGTGCTGCCCATATTCCCAACAGCTCCAGTCCAAAAGCCATGTAACTGTGCTGGCATTGCACTTGCACAGGTCAGCATTGTGCTGAGAGGCTGGCCTGGGGACACTGCCACACTCACATGATGCCCAATTCAGGGCTGGTATGGGTCAGTCCAGACAGCAGCACAAGCATAGCAAGCTGAACTTTGTCTGCAGAAGAGTAAACTGTTGGGTGGTTGATAGTGCTGAGAGAGCTTGGTTCCTCTGCTCATTAGAGGTCCTTCTGCAGCTCTGATAAGAGGATGTGCACCCTGACAGCTAGTTTAAGCCCCCACTTAAGTCATTGTGGGTTTTTATTGTGGGTTTTTTCCCATTGTTGCTTTAGATCTGGATGGGCACAGAGCTCCAGAGCATGAGGTCCTGTGCATTGTAACACATTCTGGTAAGCAGGGCTGTTGATAAGAAGAAAATGATACTTTGCCTCTGCATAGGTTTGTATCACTCTTGTATTCGAGGTGGGAGGCTCATCAGGCCAGGCTGTCCCAAAAAGAAATAGGATATTTTATTAGAGAATTTTAATATATATATAATTTGGGCATGTGCCTGGACAGAGACATTTTCTTGGTTAGGATTTTGACTTTGAGCTTATAGGGAAGATCGCTATGGTTGAGAGCCAGTTGCGATTCTTTGTCTCTTCTAGGTTCTGCCAAGCAGCTGCTGCTCTGGGGCCCCATAGACTTCATAGTCAGCAACCCCCCATATGTCTTCCATGAAGATATGGCTTCCTTGGATGCAGAAATCCTCTGGTAATCAAACAAGGTTTTCAGTCTGCTTCTTTATACTCTGCACAGTTGCACACAAAATATGCAAATGTAGTATTCATGTGCATAGTGTAGGTGTCTATATACAGTATATAATAATACAGTGTTTCTTTAATCCTGCTTCCAGGATCAAACAGTATCAAAGTATTTTAAATATTTATAAAAATGGAAAAAGCATACACTTTGAAATTAACAAGTTTCCAAAGTAAAACTCTTTCAGAACAATTTTCCTGTAGGATTTTTTTTTTTTTTTAATATATATATAATTGGTGTGAATTTATGAAAGAAAGTACAAGGAATCTGAGCAGCTTTTTGTAATGGAAAAAAAATGTGTGGAAATGCTGCTACCCATTCTCATCCCAATACTTTTCTTAAGCACACAAACAAACATGATTAAGGTCTTTTCGAATGTGGAACTATGCTGTGTATGCTGGGTTCTTAGAACTGATTGTCAGGAGTGTCCGGAGAAAATCCTGCACCCACCTCCACACAAGATCTGCACCAGAGCAGATTCTGAAAGCTGAGCTTTCTACATCCCAGGTTGCTCTGCTAGGTTAGAAGGCAGTCCTGCCTGGTTGTTTGCATGGTTGGAATAAAACAAGTGATCCCTTGCTGTACAACCCAGTACAACCCTCCCCAGCTAGCACAGAGAGAACAGATCCATGTCTGGGAGCTAGGGGGCCCTGCCTGCAGCTGGCTGGTCATTTTCAGGAAGAGTTCAGGGGATGTTTACTGCTTGTGCTCAACATGGAGTTTCTCAGCCCATTGGTAGCTGCCTCCTTATTCACTGTAATTTCTAGAACAGCTCTGAGTGCTGTCACCTGCTCTAGGACTACTGGAGTTGAGTTATGTTAGGTGCACCTTCCTCCATGGAGTGTGGGGTAATGCATCCTCAGGGGCATGGCTGTTAATGTTGTCTTATTCCCACACACCAGCTATGAGGACCTTGATGCACTGGATGGGGGAGATGATGGGATGAGAGTCATCAAAACAATTCTCACTCTGGCTCCTTCTCTTCTGAAGGATTTTGGGTAAGCACTGTTCTGCGTTTGAATTTCTGTCTTGTTCATTTACTTATATAACTTCTGTTTGCTTTTCATACAGGAAGGTACAGAGGGAAAATACTTGCAAAAGTGTTTCACATCTCCCCCATCTAATAATAGCAGTTTAAAAAATGTCACGGGTATAAGCAAAATTAGCTTGACATTGATTAATAAAGGGATATGAGCCTTCCTTGACCAACGTTGGTGTTTCATAGTCATTATTGAAGTAAGAATCTTTAAAGGTCAAAGAAGCCACAAAAAGAACATGAAAGCAGCAGAGAAAGACCCAAAAAAAAAAAAAAAAAAGAGGGAAGCTTTCTAAGCAGAGTAACTGATTGAAGGAGAAGCAATATAGAACTCTGTGAGAATAGATACAGATCTCTACTTCCTTTCCACTTTTTAATTAGGGGAAGCTTTTTCATTTTGCCAAAATACAATGCTGAATGTCCCAGAAGAAAGAAGATCAGCCAGAGACAGTTTCTTAAATGTTAAATTTCTCCATGGTTAATACACAAGACTGATTGCTCCTATTCTATCATGTGGGCTCCATTTTGTGCTTAAAGATCAATGTGCTGATACCCAAAAGTCTGTTGTGCCAGGGCATTCTCATGTCCTGTTGAAATTTCCTGACATTGTAACAGCATAGAGAGGTAATTGAAAATCAGCTCTTTTGAGAAGAGGAGCAGGAATATTGAGAGGCATATTACATGCAGAAGAATTCATTCTTCATGCATAGTATGACCTCAAGAGCAGAAGATGCTCCTCAGAACTTCCCAGCAAGAGAGATTGGTCCCATGGGGTTGCTTGTCAAGATTATTTTTTTCTTTCCTTTTTCCTCATTTTATAAAGTGGAGCTCCCATTCAGGAGTAGAAGTTTTTTAAGGTCAGGAATGAGATCCACACCCAACTTGTAGTTAGTTTGGTGAATTTGTAGGGAGTATTCAGTGTGGGATGTTTTAGGAATTCTCAGAATAGTGCATGATTTGGGCTTGGCCTCTGTTCTTTGCCTCTTAAACTTGCATCTTGCTGCACTGTCACAGGCTGTAACCAGTTCCATTGTCTCCACATGCCTGCAAGCTAGGGTGGTTCTACCTCATGGTAGGAGTGGAAACTCAGGAATGGGCCAGTGTCATAAAGCCTGGCTGCAGCAGAGATGAAAATAGCCCTGCAGTCTCCAGGCCCAAGTGTGCTGAGGTTGTCTGATTAGCTTCCTCATCCTTGCTTCACTCTCCTTTGTACAGCCCTCTGTGTAGGTCTGAATGCTGGTAGTGTTTTTACTACTGATTTATGGAGGCATTTATTGTGGGGAAAATGTGTGTACTAACTTTATGACTCACGCTACTGGGACTTAATGTCACCCTGCTTATACAAAGAGAACTTCATGCTGCTAGTCCAGTGCTCAGTGTTAATGCACTTGCATCGCAAAACTTCATTCTGGCCTTAAATCTTTGGGGGGCTTCAGAAAGCCAGAGCTGGTGGTATCTCTGCATAGTGTTCAGAAGGGACCGTTACATCAAAGGTTTAACTGCTCACACAGAGGAGAACCATGAGAATTCCCCCCCAAGATCAATGCTTTCTTCCCCTGAAGGAGGCAGTTGGGACCTGCATCTTAAATGGACAGCTGTCATCTCTTTGAGGATTATTGGATTGCAGTGTGTTTGCTGACCTTCTCATTTCCTGCACTCATAGGAGTCATCCAGAAAAAAAAGACCTTAATTTTTATTAGTTTAGCAACTTAAATGTGTACATTTCCCAGGCAACCAACAACAGGACAAGGGGACATGGGCTTAAGCTCTGCCAGGGGAAGTTTAGGTTAGATGTTAGGAAGAAATTCGTTACAGAGAGGGTAATCAGGCATTGGAACGGCCTGCCCAGAGAGGTGGTGGATTCACCATCCCTGGAGGTTTTTAAAAAGAGGCTGGACATGGCCCTTAGTGCCATGATCTAGTAATTGGAGTTGGATCAGGGGTTGGACTCGATGATCTTGGAGGCCTTTTCCCACCCAGTCCATTCTATGATTCTATGATTTCCCTACTTTCTACTTCCAAATGTGTCCTTGCAGGAGTGTGTTTCTGGAAGTGGATCCCAGACACCCAAATATGGTGGAGAACTGGCTACAAGCACACCCCAACTTACTGCTTGTCCTCCGTGCTGTTCACAAAGACTTCTGTGGCAAGTAAGTCTTTTTTACCTTCAGACTTTTTCTTCAGATATAAGTTTGTGTCCTTTGTAGAACATGTCCCTGCACCCTGATGTATTGAATGAGCTCAGCCTGAGAAAGTCTAGATGAAGCCAATCCTTAAAAGAACAGGGGGTCCCTGCAAGTATCTCAACAGTCTCATATCCTGAGAGCCTGGCAAGTGTTTCTGAGTCAGAAATTCTGATGCAGATACGCATTTCTGATGGTGTGACTGGCTCTGGTGTGATTACTGCCACTGGAAAGTTCCTGCTTTTATAAGGTGGAGGTAGAGGCCTGTTCTCCCTAGCAAGACTTAAAGCTCTGGTCTTTCTTTTTCCCACAGGCCAAGGTTTCTGCACATTGAAAAACAAAGCAGATGACAACTGTACCAGAACTCTTATTGCAGTATGCTTTTTGTGGGTGAGCCCTGCTGAACAGCTTATTGAAAACTGTGTGGCAAAAGGAATTTTGTCTTCATTCCCCAGTATGTTGAACTCACTGTGAAGTGGTAGATCCCCTTGTTTCCTGAGACAGACTTCACCCAGTGATGCAGAAGTTCAGCAGACCATACAGAAGCATTTCACTGTCCTCGGGGAGCTGCATGCACCTTTTACTTTGCTCTGCTAAAGTGACTCCTTAGTCTCAGGACCCAGTACAGGACAGTTCACAGTTCCAGATATGTCATTAAAAATAAAATTTCTCACCACATCAGAGCACCCATTTGACTTAGGAAGAGTTTCACCTCTTTTTTTTTGTCCATCAGGCAGATTAATATAGAGTGTGACCTGTCTGGATGATAGCTCCAAGCTCTGGCTTATATTGGCAGATGGATTTGCAGGTATGGGACAAAACTAACCTGCACGTTTCAAATTCAGTTCTGCTCCAGATTCCCGATGTTCTGGAGTAGATCTCCAACAGCAAAGCAGCCTTTTTTCCCCAGTCTTGCTGAGTGACATGTGGTTGAAGGACTAGTGCTCATGTTACACAGTCTGAGTCTACAGCACCTGACACTTGGTGGATGATGCCAGAATCAGTGAAAATATTGTAATAAAGATAGCACTTCAGATCAGTGTCCTTAGAGGAATTGCTGTGCCATTGTTTTCAAACATGCTATAGTGGAGCTGAATAAACAACTGGCACCCACGCGTTGTTTCTGATAGCAATATCAATGCCTACCTTCTGTGCAAGGCAGTTAAGTGCAAGACTTTACAAAGAAGGCCAGAATCACTACTCCACTTTTGCCGGTGGAGAAGATGAAAAATGGGAGGTGAAATGACTTGCACAAAATTTGACAAGAAGCTGAGTTTGGAGTAGGACCTGAGCAGCTGTGGGAATAGCTGTTTCTTTGGGCAGGATGACTCGGAGTAGGGCTGCCTGAAGCAACACTGAGAGAAGTCCCTGAAATGGACAGTCAATATCACAACAGTATAAATAATGACAGGATTAAATCAAAGATTCTGCTTGTTGTTGCTGCTGTTTCCATTGTTGCAAGTCCCCTTCCTGACCATAGCTAGCTAAGAAAGGAAGGTAAAAACAGCAATTGGAAGGAACTGCTCTCCCAGTCTGAATGGAAGCAGCGGCTGGACCACTGGAGTTGAGCACTCATTAAGGGTGAAAGTATTTAGAGAGTGACCTTTGTGGTCTGTATGCACCCAGGAGGTTCTCTCAGGCTTTCTGTCCAGGCTGAACCAGGAATGCATGTCCAGGAACATCAGGTAGGAGATACACCAGCAAACTGTCTCTGTTTTGAATCTGCAGGAGATTGAGGCCTCTATATGAACAGTAACACATCTAGAGCCTCTGTCCCCTCCACCTCTCTCACACTCCCCATTCTTTTATTCACTCTGTAATTCTTGAACACTGGCCCTGCATTTCCACAGGTACTTGAGCTCTCTCTGAGGTACCAGTGCTCAGGTCTCCAGCTGATATTTTCCTCACCCTCTGGGCTTTCACAGCTTTGTTCACAGCTTTGTTCACACCCCTTCATAGCACTTGCACCACATTTATCCTCCCCACATCTCTGCACATCCCAGGAGTTTACCATGTCCTGTACACTCATTGCTTGAAGCTATGAGTCTTCTTTGGACTGCAGTACCTGCCCTGGTTAAACACAGTAGAGAAAATCTGGGGAAGGGGAGAACTAAAAATGTTCAGTTAAAGTGCACTGGAACCTAGGTTTGGAAATAAAGTTCCAGCACAGCTGATTTCTGGCAGCTTTGCCTGCTAAAGCCATGAATACAAATCATAGTAATAGAGGTGTTATTTTGTTTGGTTTGATTGTTTTTAAATAGTAGTTTAGGGTCTTTTTTTAAGTTCAGTTTGCCAGACTGTTTAAAAATTAAAGAAATGCGTTAACAGATTCCATCTGGGTGTTAGTGATGTTTCTGTATGAAACAGCAACGTACACAGCTTGCTTCTGCAGGGTGCTTTAAAAGCTGGATGGTTCACTGACTTATGAGAACATTAAACAGCATCATATTGCATTCTTCAGGGGGTAGGCTGGCGTTGGATGTCCATCTGAGAGCACTGGTGGCTGGGCTGCAGAAAGCCGAGTGCCTTTTCTCAGAAGCATCAATCAATCACTAGTCTGAGCTCTGAGCAGGACACTCTGAGACAGACTGTTGATATAATCCAGTAAGACAAGTGTTAACTACCTTTATAGCTGAAGCAATAATAAAAATGCTTGCATTGCTGTGGTTTTGCATTGCATAGTGGTTAAATGTCTTGGAGAAATCACATGATACTGCTGACCTTCACATAAAGACAAGAATGGAGAAAAACTCTTCTTCCTTCCAAGAGGCACGATTTATTTGTCAGGCTCACATCTGAGGGAATGTGCTGGTGTAGTACAACGTGTTCTTCACTGCTTTACGCATGTTGGCCCAGACTCATTTTGGTACAGCAGCACTACAAAGCTTTTAGGAGATGGTGGTTTTAAAGAACAACGGGCACTCTCGGTGCCCTTACTAAAGCACGGGACCGTGTTGTATTGTTTTTGTTGCCTGTAAGCAGGAGGCTCGGCTGATGGCAGCAATATGCTGTGCATGTGAGCTCTCTGCAGAGGCAGAGTTGCTGCTTGAAGCCTCAGAAGGCTGATGCTTTAGTCAATATTTTATGTAATCCAGCATCTGATATACACTTAATTTTCTGGAAACTTACTGGTCTTTGGAACTGTATCAAACCAGTGGTTTGTTTCCTGAAGTGATGCTTTCAGAGACTCTGTTTTCCCTCTTGAAAAGTGTGGTTGGGTGTATGCTCGTGTCTGTGTTTAGGAGAGCTACCAGATGTGAAGTATCTACTAAGTTAACATTGGCCTTCCCCGAAGAGGGGTTGGCAAATGCTTGGTCTTTGGCAGAGCCCTGCAGATGGTGCTGTGGTCCCAGCTTAGCTGTGTCTTGTGCGGAGAACAGTCCTGCCACCAGCTTCCCACTACATGGAAGCATGGCCAGTCCCTGTGAGAGAACTTGGGTCAAAGGAGGGCTTCAGTGTAGGTGCAGCTGCAAAGTGGGGCTTTAACCTCTGTTCCTGTGCCAGTAAAACAGCTTTGGTGCAGCGCTCATGGGCTAAGCTGCAATCACCTCACAGCCTGTAATACAGGACCGGGGTTGTACCTCATGCTGTTAATGGGAGGCCTCAAGCTCCCTTAGGGCTGCATTAATCTATAGCTTTAGACAATCTCGAGTTTGCTGGAGGACAGAGATAAAATGCCATTCTTGTCTGGTGTCATTTTAATGTAAGCACCTTAAGGTGCAAGTACCACCTGTGTTTTCAGTCTTCCACCCAAGATGTTGGATGAAAGGGACTTTCTTGGGGACCTTAGTAAGTCAAAGCAATATGTTTATCCTCACAGCTCTCAGCTGAGCCTGTAGTTATTTTGCCTTGCAGCTGCTTGCAAATCTCAGCATGGTCCATCCAACCCTCAGTGAACGTAGGAGGTGATTTACATGTTAGCACCATGCAGCCCCTGGCATCATGGGCAAAGCACACACTGCGTTGAGCAGTTGCAACTGGGACAGGTAGCAGAAGTTGATGTAGCCTCAAGGATGTTCTAAATTGTGCCCTAGTTGCAGATTCAGACCTGTACCAAGCTTTCTTCTGCCTCACAGTCACCTCTTTGGCTGTGCCAATGGGCTTAGGCTAACATGCCTGGGGTTCAGAGTCTGCATTTGAGTGGTTCCCAAGATTTGGCCTCTGGCCTGGGGCAGTCTCTTTTAAGTGTGCCTGCAAGCAGGAAGTGCTGGGATACTGGCCTGTATGATTTCTCAGCCCCTTGACTCTTTGGTCTTGCCTGTCACTACCACAGTGAGTCTGGCAGAACAGCCTTCTGAGGGTAGGATGGAAGTACAAGTGGTTTGCTAAATTGCCTGCTTATGTTTCTTGGGGTTTTTGAACCCCTCCAGAGAGAGTATATAAGGGTTGTGTTACCCACTAGGTAAGGAACAAAGCAGACCAAGGAACATGCTGCTAGTAAGAGGCATGATCATGCCAACCGATGTGTGCTGTGCTGAACTGAATACCAGGATGGTTTTACTTCTGGGCTGGGTCCTGTGATCACACCTTTGGGGAATATGGTTTGTTCAGATGTACTAGAGTTCTTGCAAAATCAGCTGGTTTTCATGGGATATCTCTTGAGCAAACTGCTTTAGATTTCTTTCATGCCCAAGGAAAGAAATCCACAACATGTCTGTGGCTTTCACTGTGAGGACAGAGTGGGTAGAGATGGCAAGGGAGGGGGAACCAGCTCTGGATCACAAATGAGACCTGAGTAATTCTAGAGTGCATGTCTGACTTGCACTCTCTTCTCCAGCTGCTCTTGCGAGGTCAGAGGCAAATAAGCTGTGATTCTGCTTTGCTCCCTTTGGGATGTTTAGTGCTGCATCGGCTGGAAACTTGCCAGGAGTTCCAACCCATACTGGGATTGACCCAATCTAGATTCAGATCCCTGCTGGGTGACAAACTGCAGGCCTGACCTTGGGTGGATTTTTGCTTACTCTGTTCCCTGGTGTTATGGTTAGAATAATAAACCTTTGCTGTCTTACAGACCATTTTAAAAGTACCTTACATAGAGGATGTGGGGTAGTTGGTTACTTCAGAAGGGCCTGTGACTGCCCTATGGCATCGTCTTCTTCAGTTGCATCCAGAAAGAGCAAAGAATGAGCCAACGTTTATGATCCATCTCACCTGCTTCTTGGTGACAGGGCACACTATCCTGCTGCAGCATGAGAAATCAGATTTGCTTTGCTGATTTCTGGTGCTGCCAGTCCAAAGCCAAAGGATGTGGCAGTAAGCCAAAGTACCAGCACTAGCTTTTCTGCAGCAAGCACATGTCTGAACGTGATGAGAGTATGATGCAGACAAACCAGCCCGCTACAGGGTGTTGAGAAAGTGCATCCTGTTCACAAAAGCATCTGGTGCTTTTACAGTGCACGGCCATCAAGTATGTTGCTGTTGCAGACAGGTGGAGAGAAGTGCTGCCACCTGTTGTGGTCGCCATTGTTTGTCTCCTTTGTGTGGTTGGTGTCAGAACTATAGCTTTGTTTAAGTGGCAGCTTCTAGATCTAAAGATGTGCTTCACCTCTCCCTTCACCAGAAAAACCAAATGGTCACTCTTCTATGTCTTGCCTTGCTCATGCTAGCATTTTAGGCATTAATATGCTATTTCAGTTGCAGCTACCTTGTCAGTGTTATGATGACAACTATGGCTACCTAAGCAAGGTTACCACAGGATAGAAGGCCTTAGAACAACTGCATGTGAGCAAACTGCTGCTTGGGGAGTAAGAGGCCTTGTTCCCATTAAATATTTGCTCTGCGTTAGCTCACTTCAAGGGGCTTCATAAGGAGCCTCGGGCTTCATCCAGCCAAGTTGTTTTGAGATCATCCTGTCCATGGCAGGGAGCATCAGGAGACATTGCAGGGATTCTCAGCTCCCAGGGTGGAATTTGCAGCATAGCAAAGAAGAGTTTGCTATCTAAATATCCAGGGCCATCAGGTGCAGTGAGAAACTGAGGCACAACAAAGGAAAAGCCGTGGAAAAGTCACAGGAAGAGCTTGAATGCTCTTAATGGCAGTTTTGGCAAGCTCTCCCTAGCTGTATTTGTTTCTACCCTCCTTGGCTCTTTAAATAGTAGAGCCACCCATCTGTCTCTGGGGAGGGTGGTAGTGCCTCCAGGAAGGGGGAAGGAGTTACTGTAATTCCTCCCTGTTTCCATGAAGAAGGGATGCGAGAGTGTCACTAGAGGAATGGTCTTTTTTGAAAGCCTCAAACTTGCCATATGACACGAGGGTAATTGTCACAGTTTGTTACTGGCGCAGCCATTACTAAACAGTGCAGGACCTGGATGTATGCAAATGACAGACACAGTGGGGAGGAAGGAAGTGGTGAAGAAACCGTTACTTGAAGTTCATCTAGAGAAGACAAGATTCTTGAGAAGGAGTATATAAAAATGAAGCTGAGGTTTTTGGAGGGATGGCCTGTGCTGCCACATTCCTGATTTGCCACTCTGAACTAAGAAGTGTGGGGCTGAGTCTCCATAAGGTCCAAGTTGTATACAGGAAGCAAACTCCGAGTGTCTCTGCTTGATGTCTGTACTTCTGAGGGTGAATGGAGCCCCTTGTCCAGGGTGGCTGGCTTTCTCGTGGATCAGAGGTGATGGGCAAGCAACAGTGGGCAGAGCACAGGACTCTGAGGAGCCTTGTTGATCAAGAACAGAGCACTGCTCAGAGTGTGTCACAAAGATGCCACATGCCTGAGTTTCTGTGAACACCAGTTGCAGATAGGTATGAGTATATTGGTGGCAGAACTCTTCTCCTAGTGGCATATTGTCAGCAATTCTTACAGGGGAGATTGTGATTTCTGCTCTATGCCAGCTGCTCTCTGTAGTTTTACCTCCCCATCTGTCTTCTTCCTTCCTCGATGGTTAGCTCCTCTCCCACGTCTTGTAAATACACTATAGTGTTCAAGCATGAGGACATGCCCATCAGCTTGATAGAACAGTGCCTACTGCAGTTACGGTCCCTAGCTGGCAGCCTGAGCTGCTGCAGGAGCCACAGTACCCAACAATGCTGGTAGAAGAAGGGCTTCTGCTGTCAAAATCCTCACTGTTTATCTGAAATACTCATTCAAGATGTGATGCTTGGGGGGGTTGAAAAAGGCTTGAATTATTGGAATTATTGCAAAATTTTTGGACTGGCATTTGGCTTATGATTAATTACTTAGGTTTGTACAGTGCTTTAATGTTCCAGCTGTAAATCCAGAGTAAGCTGTTAAACTCATTTGACCTCAATGGAGTCATCCCACTTACTCCAGCAGGGTTGAAGTTGGCTCATCTGGTGATGTATTTGTATTCTGTGAAACAAGTGTCCAGTCATTGATTTAAGCCTTTCCAGGGACTGGAGACTGTTAAGCTGATAAATCTTTCCTCCTTTTCTATATTGCTCTGCCACTCTGAAGGGGGTGACCTTCTCGACATACCTTTTGACTTTGATTGAGCATGCTGTTTCTGGAGTCCTTCTCTGAGCTTTCACAATCAATGGTGTGTTTGTACAGCCATAGTGCTTAGAAGCTCTTCTCACAGGTTGCTCCATCTATTAGTACTCTAGTCCCCTGCCAGTATCTTGTTGTGTAACTCTCCCCCTGCCAATATTGTTGGCTTGAATGGATAAATTTATTTATGCTAGATACTTTGGAGTAACCTTGTGCCAGAAGAATTCTAATCTAAAAGGCAGTTCAGTCTTGTATCGTCCCTCATGTGATTTTGCTGCTGGGGTTTGCTAGGGTGGGAGTCAGGGTGCTGATGTGCTTTCCTTGCTTAAGAAGAGCAGATTAACATCATACTTCACTCAAACAAGGCTTCTTCATTTCATGTGTATGGGTAGTGGGCACTCATGCTGAAAGTAGATTTTGTACTTTAACTTCCAGGTCAGTGGATTTTTTGTCTCATTTATGTCAGCAGACAGTAGCCCTTTGTTCAGCATCACAACTTTTTCCACCTCAGCAGCACACACACACGTGATGCAGATCCTGAATTGTGCAACAGGACTCCATGTTAAATTCCATAAGCCCATCAAATACATCATCTGTTCTGCTTCAGGGCTTCATTGTGTGCCCTCTTGACCAGTAATAAAGCCAAGAGTGTGGAGGGACATAGTTATTAATTTATTTTGACTATTCCATTCATCACTGCCTATGTGGGAAAGAAAAGGGGCATAAATAGCTTGGAAGTGAAACCTTTGTCTTTGGGGTGGTGGCCTTTGTAACTTGTGGAAGCTGGATCATGTAATGAAATTAGTCAAGTATTAAATAAATCAAGTATTTAATTTAGTAATTGAGTAATTTTGTTACTAGGTAGGGCCAGGATTAAGGCCAGGGTAGCTCATGAGCAAGAAAGGTGCTGACTCATGAGCACAAAAAGAAGAAGATGAACACATTGGTGTCCTGATCACAAAATAACACTTTGAAATCCTGCTGTTGCAGTGGATGGTGCTTGCTGTCACCATCCTCTGCTGATGCAGTCTGGAAAAGCAAGAAGGGAGGCACCATCTGCTGCTGTCGGCGTACTTTTCAATGAACACCCCTCTGGAAGGTGCACGTGCTTGCCAGTACAACCTGGAGCATCCATTTATGGATAGTGGGGTACATCCTACACAGGAGTGTGACACTTCTCCACCTCAAGGTCTTCTCTGCTGCTTTTTTGCAGACAGCTGGCAGAAGAGTGAAGACAGCCGCCTTTTTCTTTGCTCTTCTGATCTGGCAGTGCCTTACTCCTCCATCAAATCTCTGCTCAGCCTTGCAGTGCTCTCACAGCCAGCTGTGCCTGACCTCCTGTCACCTCGCTGTTTGTGCTGTGGATCCCTGCACAATTCCCCCCGTCCTGATCCTCTTGGACTTCATCCCTAGCTAAAAATCCTGCTCAGGCTTCTCAGAATTAACGTGCATTAGCCTAACTCAGAATTGCCGTTTTCTGGGAAATTCTGATACTGTAGACATGGGGTTTTTCCCTCCTTCTTTAATCAGAATTAAATAATTTATTTTTAAAATTTCCTCTGAGGACACTATGTCCCAGATTTTGAGTTTTAGAAATGTTTTTCTCTGGGATTTCTGAATTTTTGTTTTGAGTTATATCCATTTTAAGTTGTTGTACTGCTTATGCTAGCTGCTGATTTGCCAACTACAGGCTAAGTAGTAGGTCACAGTATGTATATTATATAAGAAAACACAGTAGTTTGGTTTTAATATCAGTAAGAACAGCTGCTGCCTAATATGGCTGAAATACTCTCTAAAACAAAAGGTCCCTCATTTGCAATGTGATGAAAGGCCAACATTGCCATTGCAACACCCAGGAATGCCTTCATCTAGAAGAGCAGGTAACATTTTGTTCTGTAGTAAGCATCGATTCGTCTTAATGATCTTAAAGGTAATAAAATATTTCACTACTTCTGTCATGTTAGGGCAGGGTAACAGTGATTCATGTGGGATAAAAGCCTCTAAAACATACTTTGGAAGTTCTGAAATAAGACTTTCTAAACTGCTAGAAGCAAAGCTGTTCCAAGTAGTGTTGGCAGGAACTTTATTAAAATCAGTGCTCTTTCAAAAACAAATGAAAAAAAAAAAATCTGTTCTTAGAAGAAGTTCTTCCCAAGAGGATGTTTTGATGGTGCTTTTCTACCAGATGTCTTTCTGCCCCAGCAAAGGCACTCTTTGTTATACTTCTTACCATTGCGAGTAAAGAAGACTTAGGCACATCTCAGTAGGACTTAACCCCAAGTGTCTGTAATGAAAGTCCTAAAGATGCCTTCATTGCACAAGCTGCCCTTCTGTGGCTCCTGTGCTGCTTTTGTAGTGCTTGTAACACATCATGTCGGGTGAAATAATGCTCCATATCGTGAGGCAGGAGCATGCTGTTCCAACAGCTGCAGGGGGGAAAGGACGGTGGGCTCTTGCTGCTGGAGGCCTCCCCTGTGAGCAGGAAATGGCACACATCATGCCTGCTTTTCTTGCCCAAGGTGCTGCCCAAACAAACAACACAAGTGAGTTCCAAAACAACCCAGGATGGCCTGAGCAGGGAAGATAGATTGCATGACTGGGAGGCCACAAAATTAACAGAGCCAAGGTTTCCTTTCCTGTTCCTGTCGTGCTTTGCATTGAGATTTGATGACTAGTGGGTGGGCCTTTGCTACTCTTGTGGAGGAGGGTGTTTCTGTGGTTATCTTACAGCATTTGTGATTGCAGAGACACTGGTGGGAAGCTAGTTTGGCGAACCAAATTCTGGTGTGGCTCACACCCCAGATGAATAAATCCATGCAGCTATTACACCTTATAGTTAAAACAAACTGACACTGTAGTAATGGCTTGCTTGTATGTTTTAAGCAAACATGTTCATTTTCAGAACAGCATCCAGAGCAGAGGAGCAGATCTGGTCTGTGACAAGGGAAAGGACCACAGTGACAATGGGATCTTTAAGTAGGATATTTTAATGGGAGCTAATACACTGTCCAGGCATCAGTAGTTTTAAGATGTAAAGTATCCCAGGAGAGAAGCATCAGTCAGCAGTCTGCTACTGAAATTGGTCTGCCTTTAGCAAGACACAGCTGCCATGTTCACCCCACTCCACTGAACTTAAGGATTAGTTTTTAATAGCATCAGTGAAAGAAATGCTTACCTAGCATGGAAGGCTGAGCTCTCCAGATGTCAGAAATTAAGATGCTAACAGGTTTGTTGCACAGGCAGAGAATAAGAGGGTGAGTTAGTTTTTGAGTTGGTGTAGAACAAGCAGATTTCTTGAACTGTTTTATGCTGTGTGACCTTAAGGCCATTATTACTGCAAGGATCTGGGAGCAGTGCATGAGTGAAGACAGGATGTGAGGGCAGTTTCTGGAACCATGCCACTGAAATAGCACTGGACAAGTTCCCATGGGTGTGCTCCTTTGAATTTTCTTTCCACCAGATGACAGATGTCCCCACTTGCCCCAAGTAACAGAATTAGATTGAGGGTTGAAAAACAGAAGAATTCTTTATCCTCTAGGCTAAGATCTGGCTTTAGCTACATCCAGATTGATTCATTATGCAGGTATGAAAATACCTTTGCTTGTTCTGAAACAGTATTTTGTATGCTGATTTTGCCCTGTCTGGGTTTATCCTGAAAATGGATCTTTGAAAGGCTAGGCAAAAGGCTGTCACCTGGGAGGCGTCAGAGCTGTGTGTACGACACCAAAAGCTACAGGGAAGCCCCACTGTAATGAATTCAGCAGGAATTTTGCCCATGAACATGGATCTGGTGTTTCATAGCAGGGGAGCCTAAGGAGAACTGGCCTGGGTTAGGAAAAGGATGTTCCCATTTTTCATGGCAGTGGAGAAGGTTCTGTGTATGTATCTGGCTGTTCTGAAATGGTTGTTTCACTGCATTTTGGAGCTTGTAGAGTCTAGGGAAGGGCTGTGTACTTCTCAGTAGGACAGAGGTCTCAGATTTGAGGGCCAAAGAGAAGCTCTGTCCTTTTATCACCACTGGCTGAGCCACAGAAGATCCAGAGTTGAAAGCCAGAGAGCCAATGATGTTCAGAAGAGTCTATCAACAAGGGAAGGAGGCCAAGGAGGTATAGCATCAGGGGAGTCTTCTGTGGGAGTTTGTTTTGAAGTTTTGGAGCAGGGCAGTGCAACTGATACCTGCAGTGTGTGTGGGAGAGTTCTGTAGAAGCTCAGAGAGCACAGGCCTGAGTGCTGGAATGAGCTTCAGGACGTGTGTGTCCTCAGCCAGTATGGTAATGATTTGCATGCCATGCTGGCAGGTAGAAGTAGAGGAGGGAATTAGCTGAGCAGGGGCTGCTGGAGGCATCAGAGGAACTTTGAAAGCAATGGGAACACATGGTGGAGAAGTGTCAGGGCTGATAGATTCCTAGGATAGTTTTAAGGAGATAGTCCTGCTACAGATAGGGAGCTTTAAACCCAAGATGCCGGAGTGTGCCAAGAACACTGTGTACGGTTCTGTCAGAAAAATGTACTCGCACAGGAGCAGGTGCAGAACAGGGCTCAGAGGATGAATAAAGGAGAGAAAGCTTTGCAGATGAGAGAAAACTAAAAGAGCTAAGGTTGTTTTGCCTAGCAAAACAAAGACTGGGAGAGGAATGTGATGTCCCTCTGTAAGCACTTCATTGCAAAGTAAATACTAGAAGGGAAGAAAAGGTCTTTGTAATAAAGATCAATTCTGGCACAAGTACAAATTGGTACAAATTTGCTATTAATAAACTTAGCCTGGAAATTAGATTTTCAACCACTAGAGGAGTGAGATTCTGGAGCAGTATCTCAAACATAAGAAAACGGAAAAACGGAGAAAGAGAAAGCAAAGGAGATCTGTAAAGAGGCCTGAGGAGCCTTCAGTTGCAAAGGGAGAGGAAATTAAATCTCTGCCACAGTCTCATTTTATTTTGTGCATGTTGATGCTATTGACAGCCTGACCCAATAGTCTAGACAGGAGGGTGAGTTGCAGTAGAAGGTGGAAGCAGCAGTCAGTAGCTGCAATGAAGAATCACTAGACAAGTTACAAGTCAGCTGTAGGAGTTGAGGAGTTGCAGGACAGCTGAGCTGTGCAGCTATCCAGCTTTGGCTGTGTCTGGTGTTTAAGAACAGAGACTTCATTAAATTGACTACATTTAGAGCCTTTTGATAACATCTTTTAGAACCAAAAACTTGCACAGTAGAACTCTGTGCTAAATCTTCCCTCTCCACTTCGCAGTTGTTGCTGGTTTTGGCTCTGTTCTGGCACAGACCTACATTGTGGCTGTAGTAGCAGAGCTTTGTGTCCCTAATCCCTTGTTCACAAAATATTAGGATATATTTTAGGATATATTTTGAAATTGCTTCCAAATTTTGCTAGAGGCTTTTCAAGAGAGCCTTTTGGCTTGAAATTGTAGAAGAAAAGTTAGTAAAATTTAGCAGAGCTGCTTTTGTCAGAGGAGGTGCTAGGATCCTTTTGCAAGCCATTTGCTGGTTTGGAACAAGCTTGAAATTATGTCAATATATTTTTGGATTAAGACACCACAAAGTAATTTATTGAAAGTGTTTTAAAATTACAGTATTAACCCAGATCAGAACTGAGGAATGCTCACCTATAGGATAAACTGAACTTTTCAGGCTTGAAAATGAAAGGAAAATGCAAATAGGTAAGCAAAAAAACAACGAGCTAAAACAAAAACTTCAGTCTTTAATGGTGGTACCCAGAAAGGTATTCTGGAAATGGCAGTTCTTTGGAAATGGGATGAGGAATACAAGAAGCAAGGAATAAATGGATGATGAATCTGGACAGAAACATGAGGAATGAAAAAGGGGATGGTAGGACAGGCAGAGCAAGTCATCTCCTAATCAGACAAAAGCATTCAGGGCAAAAGCAGAGTTTGCTTCCTGTTCCTTCTGTCTGCAGACTTGCAGAGCATCAGAGATATATGGGAGAAAGCTGGAGGAGCATTATCGCCCATCTGAAGAAAAAAATGCGCTGCTGCTTTGACCATGGTTTAGCTCTGCCGAGTTCGGTTTTCTGTGCAGCATTTTTCTCTAACTAACAGACTTTAACTTACTTGTCCCCTTAGCATGATCCTGACTTGACAGTAAAACTAAGCAGCGCATTGGAAAGTAGCCATTAATCAATGGAATCAATGCATTGGAGGGATAAAGTGAATATACAAATTGCTTTTCCCAGAGGATGCTCTTACCCAATGCTGTGAGAAATCATAGGTCTTTCAGAAGTGGCCAGCTTCTCTGGTCTCCAGCTCATTAAGCATTCTGTCTGTGCATTTTGAAGTGATCAGCAGCAGGGTGTTTTGGTAAGGAGAGTGAAATTCATGAGGGACTGTCACCAGTGTTATTTGATCATTGGCAAGGACATTGGCTAGTCCTCCTTTGCAGCCCAACTTGACACCTATAGTTCTTAATAAGCAGATGCTTGACCTCTTAGCTTTCTCCTTTCCAGTGCCTTTGGGCCATTTGTCCTGCTTATGGTGAAGATAACAGTCTGTGCACATGCTGGTTTGGTGCCTTGTTTTTATATTCTTCTTTAGGAGGACAGAAATGATGTGCTTAAAGCGAGGCCTCAGGGATCTGTGACCTGCAGATGCTATTGACTGTGAGGGATGTTTCTCCCCATTTGACCTGACAGATCAAGAGACACAGAACTGAATCCTGGTCTTCCTACTACAAATGAAGACAAAACGTTTCTCAAAATTATTCTAACATATTGTGCCTGGAAATGAGTGCGATCTTACCCTAACTCTTCCCAGGACTGTCTTTCAGCATTAAAAAAAAAAGACAATGATGGTCAGAAAAAGTTACTAGTAGACTGGTGCAGTAAGCTAAGATGGTTTCGTCGGCAGAAGGTTATCAAATTCAAATGGTCTTCATTTGCTGACGAAGTAATTTCCACATTACCTGCCTCTTCTGAATATTTAAGGTATTAAATATTCCAGATACCATTGTGATAAGTCTGAATTTCTGTCTGGTTTCTGGAAGTTAAAAGTGGTTGCTGGATTCTGTGATCTGTAGCCTGCAGGGAAAAGGGATTTTCTTTTATTTTTCTTTTTCTGCAGTATCTGAAAAATAGTTAGAGACTTACTGTTCTGTAGAGACAGAAGTTTTGTCCTCGGTTGTCCAAACAATGCCTGTTCTGATATGACAAGAATATCTCTGTTCCAAGCTGTCTTAGGATGTTTGCCTGAATGACATAGAGGCGTTTGGAAGAAGCCTGCCTGCTGGGTAGTTCAGTCTTCTCTCTTGGCAAATAGAAGAGGTATATAAAGCAAATGTTGTTGAAAGCCCTGAGAAACCATAATGAAGATGAATCTATCTCCTTCTGAGATCTTCCACAAATTCTTTTTCACTTTCTGTCAGTTTAACATTAGAGGATAGCCTGTATAGGGAATAGGCAAAGCAAATTTCTGTGTTTCTTTCTACTTGTTTTCCTTTCTTCCTCAACCATGCCATTCTTTCTTTTCTTTCCCTCACAACTTAAAACCAAATAAGGTAAATGTTGTACTGTTTTAATTCCTTTTCTTTATAACTCAGTTAATGTAAGAAAGGTTTACATATTGAGGAGCTATTTTTTTATTATGTTAGTTCCAGCAAAACATCAATAAAAGAAACAAAGGGCTCAAATTTCTTTTTTTTTTTTTTCCCTTTTTGTTATTGCTTACTCCGCACCAGAGCAGTGGAGATAATTACAGTGGATATAAAAGAGTACTGAAAAAATTTAGTAGTAGTAAGCTTGCCAGTTTTCCCTGAGTACCTGCTCAGTTTGGAAACTTGCATTTTTGTTAGTTGTTTGAGCTTAGAACGAGTCCTCAAGAGTTTGTGTATTCCTGTAAATCATACTAGAATCCATCTTGGCTGTGGACATTCCAGAATGGCAGTGCCCTCAGAGTACTGGAAAGGGAGGACAGAACTTAGAACATCCCTGTGCCTTTGTTCAGATCCAAGTGATGTGAGCCTGTGCGTCATACATGCCCATTGTTACTAATGCCACAGCATCATGTTTTGTAAGACTTTATCTAGAAGTATCTGAGGGGGCAAATCTTGGTCATTTTGCATGTGGAGGGCCTCCCATATGGAAAGATAGAGTTATATAGAGAGAGACAGTATATCATCTAGTAAAAGTTAAGTTTAGCTGCAAATATCATGGCATATCACAGTCATATTAGTGTGAGAGGCTTCTCTTCTAACCTGTTGCTATGAAGGTGTAGTGCTTCTCAGTTTAACCACTTTAAGTTCTTACACCTTTGTCACGCTTGAGCCATTCATACTGACACCTGTTGGTAGTATCTGAAATACAGCCATGTAGACTGAGCTGTTACACAACCTTGGTCTACAACACACCTGTAATTTTCCACCTGAAATCCTAATCCTGCTGGGAGGGGTTAACAATAGTGTGACTCATGCCAAGTGACTCATGACCTGCCCCTTGCCTGCCCAGCTCTGATAAAATCTCTGCATAAAAGGTTTGGAGGATCACTTCCTCTGGTCCTAGCAGTTCAAGCACCAGTTTGTAGGTGCTTGTTTCTAAACTGTCTCTGTTGGCAGACATCTTATCTGAAGATTTGAAGTTAACAGCTCACTTTGAGCTCGTGGGCTTTTCAGTGACTTTAGCAGAAGAATATTGAAGAGCTGTATTTATGATATAAAGTATTATATCATCAAGGAGCACCAAATACTTTGGTGTTTGTTTTTTTGTCCACTCTCTTGAAGGGACAACAAATCAATCACCTGATCATTTGAAAATATTCTGGTTCTTGAGCCAGTGTCTGTTGAGTTCTGCCACCGCTCTGGGCTGAGCTTGGTCCATGATTGGGATGGATGACCTCTGTGAGGAATTTAAGTGATTAGATTGGTAACTGGGGGACACCTGTGATAAATGGCCTTTTTACCTGGCCAGGGAGTGCTGCTAACTGCTTGTCCTTTGTGCAGGTGTTACTCAGAACCAGGCAGGTGCCTGGTGTAAATCAGGAGTATGCCTCCTGCAGAGAGCACATGGAGCAGTTTGGACACAGGTCTCATTTGCAGTAGTGCTTCTTTTCATCTCCCTGTCAAAGATGTTACAGAGTAGGTATAAATTAATTTTTCATCTGTTTGACCCCTTTTCCTCAAAGCAGTAGAGAGGCACTGTGACATAAGGACAGAGCAAATTGATCAGTTCTGGTCAGCACAGTGGCAGTGATGAGGCTGCAACAGTGTGCTGACAAAATGGTGTGGTATTACCTCTCTGTTAATTTATTCTAAATGCCAACACTGTTTGTTCCCATGCAAAGAAGGAAGAAGTGGAGAATTATACTTAATATTCATTTTCAGTATTGCAGTTAATTGTAGAGTTTTCTGAAAAGGTAATGTAATTCTTTTTCTAGTGTTTTCCTGCTCTGTTAAGCTAAGCATAGGTGAAAGCATTGGCCTTCTGGGATAATTATATCAGCACTAGGTCATTTTTGTTTTGTCTTGCTGTTCCATGTGTATTAAAAGCAAACAAATCTAGACTTAGTTGTATGCCTTAAAGATGAGATTTAAATAATTTTCTCTATTTTCAGAAAGGACAGTCAGACCAACCCTGATAGCCTTGGAAGACAGAAATGTTTGAGTTTTAATTACTGTAGAAAAGAAAAATTTTTGTGTAGATCTGCACAAGAAATGGAAAAATTACTATAGTCCTTAAAAATGCTGGGAGAGACAACTATCTTTCAAAGAACTGAAAACATTTGCTTTGATTAAAAAGGCCATTCTTTAAGGCAAGGTTCTGATTAATTTTTTACTTGAACTGATTCCATATTATTGCTAATTTGTGGTTTGAACAGCACATTATAAATTTTGCTTACCTGTGAGGTGGTTATTGCAGTTTAGAGCCCTCAGAGCTCTGTTTATCTGTATGTAATATCTGTACCTTGGCCTGGTTCAGAGTTGCAGCAGGCATTTGTGTTTATTTGATAGCTGAGATCAACTCTTTTTGCTTTGTGTTCTCATAAGAGATATATAAGAGAAAGGATAGTGTGTAAAATAATAATATGCTCAGTACAACATTTATGTAACAAGAACTGTAGAAAGTACACACCGATCCACTTTACAGTGTGTCATGAAAATGGGCTACGCTGAAAGCTTTGGGGAAGGAGAAGGATTAGTAGGATTGTATGACAAAGTTACTGATTTCACTTCTGCAGCAGTGGAAGGACAATACCAACAGCCGTTTCTTTGAACAGCATTGCTGGACTGTAACAAATGAGCATGTTTTGTTTAGAAGGGTAGTCCCACATTTCAAATATCATCTTGGACATCTGTGATAAAATGAGGACATCTGAGCTGCTTATTTCCTGTCTTAGTTCAGATTAAATACTGTGACACCATAAGCGTTTGCAGGCTCAGTCTTGTGCTCTGTGAGTAGCGCTGGGACTTAATATCACTTATAGCCATTTATATAGTTGTCATATGGTTTGGTGGTGTTTAAATTTTGTTACTTGAAAGATGCACTGAGATGTAAACCCAGGAGGACTTTACATCATGTTTGTTTCAAGAGTGACTCTTTGTGCTATAGGCAGCTGTATGGTCAGTGGCATTCATGCCTGAAGCACATTAGTGAAACTCTTCCCCAGCGAGTGAGCCAACGGTACCCTGAGCCCCTCCTGTCTTACCACCTCCATATGTACCAGCACCTACTCTCTTTTATTTTCGCACCAGAGGCAACTGTAGATAAACTGTTTGAATGGTAAGGGTCATGTTTGCAGGGTGTGGATTGTACAGGGAAACAAGGAAAGGTGAAGCACCTGAGCAGTCCTGCACAGTGAGTCTTAAAGGACTCCCATAAAAATGGAGGAAACTTCTCCTATGTTTTTGAGATGGATCAGCCTCCACAACAGCAGACAGCAGAGCCCCTCTTCTGGCTCAGGGAGCTGTGTCACTCACAAAGGCCTTTGTAACGGCTCTAAATGCAGAGCATTTAATGACGCCACAGCACAGCGGGCACTAACTGTACCTGCTGGTGAACCGCGCAGCTTGTCACAGTGTGCCAAAGAGCAGGGACCACAGCTTTGAGTAGGAGGAGTCCATTCTTCATGCTGCTTGGGAAGCTGCCAAGTACAGTTTATCCTCTTAGGATTTCATCCAGCACAGCAGGGGCAGAATGAAGGGGAAGGAAAAGTTTGGGATATGGTTCTGGAACCATTGCCACTTCTTCACAGTGCATCAACTGGTTCTCACCTTTGAATTGGCACCAGTTCCCACTGAGTTCCTGCAAGGTAGGAGCTGCTGCCTCACCCAGGAACAATTGTCTCATTCTTTCCACTGTGAGGAAGAGGCAAGAAAAGAGTGTGCTGGATTTCAAAGTGGGACAGTAGCCTTTGTGCCTATCATAAAGCTAATTGCCCCCTAACTCCCAGTCTGCGGGGATTTATGAGTTCTAGAAAATGCAGAAGCAGGCAGTGAACAAGCAGCAGCTGAAAATGAGTTCACCTGCCACGGAGAAAGGAGTAGAAAAATGGTTAAAAAACCTTTTGACTAATAGGCCAGGTAGATCAAGCCCTTTGGTATCTGCTCCTTGAAGTCACAGCTGAGTAAACTTGGTAGAATCATAGAATATGAGCCTACAAATCTAGCAAATGCTGGATCCTCCAGCAGAGCAATCTGGTCACTGACAAATAAGTGTAAATCAGGTTCAGGTGGAATGTATCTTTCTGTCACCATTGACCCTTGTCATATCCCCTGTTTGAAGAATTTCAGTTAGATGTCTGCATTTATCTGGCTCAATATAAGCAGAAAAGGCCTATATTAGTCTTGTGCTAAATTAGTTTTTTAAAAAAAGTGCAATGTGTTGTTCACTGAATCAGTTTTTCCTAGAAGGTATTCCCAGAGAGTGAGATTCTGTTTGTTTTTTTTACTTTCTTTCTTTAAACCAGTTGCAATGGTGTGATTGGAGCTGAAGTGGTGCACAGTTCTGGGCAGAAACCTCCAACAGCTGTGAATTTTGCTCAAGGTAAGTCACTCCCTTGCTTTGAGATCATTAGCTATCAGTGTCCTGTATTGCGCCCTGTGGTATAGTGTAAAGGGGAGAGACAAGGAGGCTCTTTTACGCCTTTTCTATTCTGATGGCCCCAGCAGGCCTAAAATACCCTGGGGTACTGACCAAATGAAACACAGTGCTTGGGGTGACAGGTGGAAATTGCTGAGACTATTTCTAATGTGATCTCTGGTGGGTACGAAGCTTCTGCCCTACACGCTGTCCTTTGAGTGGGGGCTTGCTGGAAGATGACTCCTAAGAGTGCCTTAAAAATAAGAGAGTGTCATGTAAGGAAAGGGGGGGGTGGGGGGAGGGTGCCCAAGGCTCTCCCCTCCCCATATGCTGTGTGCCAGGGGAATTGTCCTTCATTGTTATCTCCTGCTTTGTTCTGTCTCTGTGTTTATTATAATGGGTTTAGTGAACATGCTTCTCTTAAGAGTTTTTTCCTATTGATATGACAATGAAGTAGAGAGCTGTGGATAAAACACACATTTATTCCAAAGCACTATTCTTTGCACAGGAGAACTCAAGGCAGCAGCAAAGCATCACAAACCCCACAAGATACTGGTGCTGTATTGTAATATTAGTTGAATGGCAGTTGTTGATTGTCTTTGTTGGCTGGGGAGCCAGGAGTCAGCAACAAGTGGCAAAAGTTAATCTGTCTGAAGGCTAATTGTTTTTCAACAACAATAATGTAAGAGCACTTAAATGTGATTGGCAGAGATTTATTTTTTTTTTGCTGAAAAAATCAATTTAAATTTAATAAATCTGTTTCCCAGTTTCACTAAAAGCTTTTAATTTTTAACAATTTCTGTGTGTATGTGTGTAGGTAAAAAATAAAAGCATAATGTTCATTTGGGGATGGAGTTGGTATATTTAAGCTGTAATACCCTTGGGTATCTGGTGAACAATGTTGTATATAGCTCATGAAAAAAAGTTCATGAGAAGAACCTACAGAAGTAGTTGTAGCTCTCAAGGCTGCGTAGCTCCATGTGAACAGGGTGGATTAGTGTGTGACAAGCTGAAGAAATGGACTCTTTGGCTTTAGCCTGACTTCTCAGGATTGGTCTGTGAATGCTGCTCAAAGCGTCTTCCCTCTCTTGGAAGTCAGTTACCATTTCAAGTTAAAACTTATTTCAGTTAACATTGAGCAATTTTAACTTAAGAAAACAGGACTGTAGCTGTTGTTGCTGAATGCTAAAAGTACAGCTACAGCAGAAGTAGATAGTCACATACCCAAAAAGCTACATGCTGTGGCTCTGTAAGCTCCCACAAAACCCACTTTTTCTCATAAATGGCTTTTTCTTCCTTGACTTCTTTCTTCTTCCTGAAAGCTTGGGTAAGTAGGAGACTGTGCAGCACATCTCAAAGTTCATTAGGCCGAGTTAGTCAAAAGAGAACAAGACAGGCTCAAGAAAGAAGGATAGAAACTCTGTTTTCCTCAAAAAGGTTTCCCATTATGGCAGACATTCTTATACCACCTCCTCCTCCAAGCTGCCTCTGCACAGAAGGGAGCCTAACAAAGCACTGAAACTAATTGTGTTTCTCCTGAATGAAGGGTCAGGGTGCTGATCTAGCAAAATTTATCCACAAAGACTGCTCTTTACTCTGGACGACAGCACGGAAGCCTCTGATCACTGTCAGTAGTGTTTCATTCCTGTGGACCTCTGTGGTCTATAACTAAGCTGTGGCTGGTGAGAGGAAAGGGAAGCCTTGTGAGCTTGTAGTGAATCTGACCAGTGGTGAAAACAGCCCTTCATGTCTTATGGAGCGATGGCACTGCAAGTAAGGACGTATCGCAGGACACATTGGCTAGCTAACCTGACCTAAGTGGGCTCTGCTTGGTAAACCCAGGCTGTCATCAGAGTCTCAGAGATGAGGGATGTTGGGTTTTTTAAGGCTTTAGGACAGGCTGTCTACACAGATGCTGATACTGCCACAGTTCCCTGGCTCCACGTCACTCTGCTGAAAGCATTGAATATGGACCATACACCTAAATCACTCTGAAACTGAAGCCAGAACAAAATAAGAGCTTCTTGTTAAGCAGTGCGTCATGGAGAGAACATGTGGCAACAGTTTCTCAGAACTCATATTGGCTTAAGTGGTATCAAAGAGGAATTCAGCCTGCGGTTGTAACCTGTGCCAGGCGTTCCCAAATTTGTGTTGCTCTAATGCACAGGCAGCAGCAATAGCAACTATAAGTATTAGCAGCAGCTAATCGCTATCAGTACTGGGTCATGAGACAGTGGGCACTGGAAATGTGCTGTTCTGTGTATATAGGAAGGTGTGCCCCTAGTCTTCCATTTGCTTCCTCCCATCATATCCTTTTCCAATCCTTAAGCTGCCATATTCCTTCCCAGAGGACCCATCATCCTTCTCCTGAGTCAGGACATGCACTGCACCTTTTCATTTACCAAACTCCATCTTCATCAGCTTTAGCTGTGCTTATGGAAGGAGATATGAGACCTGGGTAGTTTCTTTTTCAGTGATTCCAGTACCACAGCTTAGGAACCACTGTCATACGTATTCATAAATATATGGAGATGACATCTTGTTCACTTTGGGAGAGTACTTCTTTCCCTGCAGGAGATGGATCCAGGTGAGAGATGTTTCTCTGTGGGTTTTACATATACCCCTAAGATTACTTATAAGATTAATTTAGGAGGCCAGTGCACAGCTGAGAGTAACCACTGAGTTCCAGAAATGTATCCCTTGTAAACTGTGTTGCATTGGTAATGACTTAAATGAACTGCTGAAGTAAGAACGCAGTGCAGGTTTGGGTGAAATACGATTTGTAAGTGGAATAGACAGTAGTTAGGGGGAAAAAAAATCTTCAAAATAAATCGAGACACGTTGTCCTTTCCTGATTTTTGTAGGGCTGTTCTGTTCTTTACCAGCTTTATTAGCTCTGTACAGGTGAGCTGTCTCCAGCACAGAATTGAAATAAAACCAGTGGATAAGTACTAATGCTCTAATGCAAAGGTCTTAACAGCTTTTTGAATTTGCCTGTGTTCAATCAGTTGAAAGAAGATGCAGTGAAAGCAACTTAAATATCTTCATAAAATACAGTCAAGCAATTACATTTAGTAAAGCATGAAAGAGTTACAGAAAATCAGGCAGAAGAGTCTATCTTTTTTGTCACGGGGCAAGACTGGATCTTTCCAAATAATCCCTATCAGATCTCCCACTTCTTAACAGCCTCTGCTGCATTGGTGAAAAGTTCCGAGGACAGTGTTTGGTGAAGAACTGTGCATTGCAAAGCATCCTCTTCAGAAGAATGCCTGCAGCTTCAAACACCACAGGGTGAACGTCTCAGGTGTTTTTTTCAAACCTTTTTTACTCTTTAGAAAGCTACTCATAACTAAGAGTCATAGAATCATGGAATGTTTTGGGTTGGAAGGAACCTTTAAAGGTCGGTTAGAACAGTTGTCCATTTCTATAGTATAGGATGTAGCCAAAGAGGTTTTAAAAGATACGTGTTTGTGTAGTATGTTAATCAGAGATCATTCTTTAGTGACTTTGTGCTGTTTCTGTAACTCAAAAGTATCTAGCATTCAAAAAGATAAACTTTCAATTTTATTTGATACTGTTATTGGATGGATTGCCTGTGAGTGTAGCGTGCCATGCCCTTGGCTGTTCTCTCCGCTGGCAGGCTGCTTTCCACATTCAAGAGGATTTGGATTTCAAGAATTGTGGTTAAACAGTTGTTCTGGTTTGTAGCCATACTTCCACTTTACAAACTGGAAAAGCCCATTTGCAAATGCAGCAGTTTATGCCAAGATTTGGCCTATTCATGTATGTCTTTTCTTTTCTGGCCTAACTAATTGCAGACCGAGTGTGTCAACTCACATACGTGGACAAGGACCTGAGCAACTTGGTCTAAGTTGGAGGTTATCCCTGCTTTGAGCTAACTTGATGGTCTAAATGAAACCCAGAGATCCCTTCCAATCACAATTATATTGTGACAGACATTCTGAATTGCTCTGGTGCTGGCTGTAGCACTCATTTCTTAGTGCCTGCTTGTGTAGTGAGAAGGCTGTGAGAGTCTTGTTTAGCTTCTGACAACTGCCTTTACCTTTTGATCTGAATCTTCTGCATGGTAGTTTTCAGCAAATGAGTGTATTCTGAGGTCTTTGCTATAGTCTTCAGGATCTATCTTTGGAAATCCTTGTGGAAAAAAAAAAAAAGGCAAGATAGGAAAGAGAGGGATGGGGAAAGAGTCAAAGTCCCATCACAAAACAAACCTTCAAAAGAACCCCTTACTTAATTCTACGTAGTGGATTTTTGTTACTTGGTTTTTACTTCCTTTTGAAGTCTTGGGCACTGTCAGATGTGGGTAAGGATTTGGCTGGATCATAGCATTGATCCATTTTGCCAGTTTTGGGGGGCAATTTTTTAAGCTACCTTAATTTTTTTTGGTTAGTTCTGGACATGCTGAGTACCTGGAGTTATGTAAGATCAAACCACTAATTTGTTCAGTGAGATTCCAACCCCAGGTTTTTTACTACCCCTTTCTACATTGCTCCAAGTCCAGAAAATGCAGTTCAGAGAAGAATTTTGAGGAATCATTTCATACTCTGACCTAGGAATATTAGCAAGAGGTGTAGGCAAGTGTCTGTTTGGGCTAGGGCCAGAAGTGTTCCCACAGTGAGTTTTAGTGAAAACCCCAGTTTCCTGGGCAGAAGGGTTGATGGGTCTGTCTTCAGCCTGCTGGAGGTATCTTACAGTTGAGGCTGGCCACCCAGAGGAGACTTTGCACATGATGTTTCAGTGAAAAGTGCCAGGAGGGAGCAGTTTGACCAAAAGCATCAAATGCTGAAAGCAACATTTCCATGTTTCTTGGCATGAGATATCTGTGATCCTAGAAGTTAAAAGCTTTTCAGTAAATACAGTTGTTCATCTGACCTTGTCCCATTATTTTTTTCTCTGGGTTCCACATAAGAGGACTCTGCCCCAGAAGATACCCAGTAAGATATTTCTATTCCTTTCACTGATGATCTCTTCCCTTGCCTTTTCTTTTGTCCTTTCTGGAGTTCCCAAGGGGCAGTGGGGTCTCTGTCTCCAGCTGCCAGTCTGTATATCTTGATCAACACTGCAGGATTCAAGCTCTGACTTGCTCCCTCTCTATTTTTTAGACACGATATTTTTCTTCTCTTTCTTTCTTTCACACCCAATTGGGGAGCAGTTTTTTAAGGTCTAAGCCCAGCAGCCAGTCAAAGCAGTGGGAGGGTGCTCTGCATGCCAAGGAGGGTAGAAATGTTCTCACTCGGCAGTGGGGGTGGAGGTGTGTATTAGTCTCAGCTGCCTCATTGACTCAGTGGCTGCTGTGCAGCTGGAGTCCAGGAATCTGCATCCAGAGAAGATAAGTTCATGATGGTTACGCAAATTAGCAGGTGCAGCTTCTCGGAGTGGAAGGTTTTATGTGATGCATGGCCTTCAAGAAATCATTGAAGAGTGTTTTAACAGAGCCAGCACATCTGGGAGTAAAGGATTTCAGAGCTGGATTGCTAGTATCTGCATGACTGTGACATCATTAAAGATAAATCTAAATAAAAAGAAGACTTTCCTAACTAATAATGTAATATATAATTTAGTCAAAGTTAAAAGACTTTTTGAATTAAACTCAGGTGGTGTTTCATAGGAAAAATAATAGAATTAGGTATTCTTTAAGTATAGTTCATTATGTGGCAAAGAACTGTGATTCTGCCCTCAGGAAAGAGGCATCTTCATAAAAGCTGATCAGTGTACAGTGGTAAAGACAGCATTAGGAAAAAAATAAAAGCAGTGGGGAAAGGGAGGGAGAGTGGGGTGCAGTTAGTATAAATTAGAAATGAAGTGCAGAAAACTGGAAATGAAAAGGAAAATGTAAAATTATCCTTGGCTGCTATCTTCAAGGACGATAAAGAATTTAAACATTTTACTTGAGACAGAAAATGAATTGTGTGAGACCTCTTTGAAATGGAAATAGTGCTGTTATTAGTGATGATGAAAGTAAGTAGAAGCATTTAGTAAGTATTTCTGATCAGTGTTTGGATGACAGCAGAATAATATGCTAGAATCACAGGAGGATTATGAATTAATTCCTAAATTACTAGGCCTCAAGAAAAAATGATTATAAAACAATGACTAGTAATATGCATTTTAGACAGTACAAGTTCAGATAACTTGCAGGCAAGTGCCCCAGTGGAGGTGCTAAGATAGGTGGTTTGCAGATGGCAATTTTTTTGGTATTAGGAAGATTTAGGACACAGGGTTTTTGGCTGGGCTTTCAATATGCCAAAAGGGAAACTGAGTTGAGCAAAACAGTCACATAGGGAGTTTAGAGTGAAGAACTTCTTCCTGGGCTGCTCCTTTCTCTGTGGACTTAGGGACCAGCCCTTGAGGAGATGATCTCTTTGTGTACCTGCTGGATGTAAAACTATCTTGACTCTTACAGGACAGAATGACTATTCAGCTTCTTCAGCAATAGCACATTCAGAGCCATTGAATCAAAAAAGATAAGGCTCTAGGTCAAGAAGGGTTCTCGGAGTGCACATGTTGAGGCAGTGGGTGTCTCTCCTGTTGGAACGACACCAGCAGGGTACATGAGGGCACATGTGAAGGGGCAGAGGCTCTGCAACCTGACAAGCACCCAGCACCCAACACCCAGGGAAGAACAGGAAACCCAACAAGCACCTTCCACTCTCCCATCTGAGAGATCAGCTGGCTGCTATGGGGCTTCCTTAATCTTGTGAGGGACTTCAGCTTACCAGATGTCTGTTGGACATACAATACAGNTGGATGGGAACGTTGTGACCAAGGACAAGGAAAAGATTGATTGCCGAGTGCCTTCTTTGCCTCAGTTTTTGTCAGCAGTGCCAGTTGCTACCTGAGGGTCCAGCTCCCTGAATTGAAAGATGGGGATGGGGAGCAGAATGCAGCCCCCATAACCCAGGAGGAAATGACCTGTTGTGCCACATAGA
>VWZY01000559.1:39651-110100 GCA_013399075.1 Chloroceryle aenea
GTCAATAGAACTATCTCCTTGGACTTCCAGAGGGCTGTTTGCTGAGTGCCCTCTTTGCCTCAGTTTTTGTCAGCAGTGCCAGTTGCTCCCTGAATGGGAAGATGGGGATGGGGAGCAGAATGCAGCCCCCATAACCCAGGAGGAAATGACCTGTTGTGCCACATAGATATGCACAAGTCTATGGGACTGGATGGGATCCACCCAAGGGTAGTAAAGGAGCTGGCAGAAGTGCTCACCAGGCCTCTCCCCATTCTTTATCAACTGTCCTGGCTAACCGGGGAGGTCCCAGTTGACTGGAAGCTAGCAAGTGAGAGACCCATCTCCAAGAAGGGCTAAAAGGGTGATCCTGGGAACTACAGACCTGTCAGTCTGACCTCGGTGCCAGGGAAGGTTATGGAGCCAGTCATCTTGGGTGCCATCACACAGCACATCCAAGACAACAAGGTGATCAGCCCCAGTTAGCATTGGTTTACGAAAGGTAGGTCCTGCCTGCCTAACCTGATCTCCTTCTACAAGGTGACCCGCCTATGAGGGAATGAGGGAAGAGCTGTGGACATTGTCTACCTGGACTTTAGTAAAGCCTTTGACACTGTCTCCCACATCATTCTCCTTCACAAACTTAGGGTGCAAGGCTTGGATCAATACGCTCTGCACTGGATAAAAAAATGGCTGGCTGGCTGGGCTAGAAGAGTTGTAGTGAACAGAGCTAAATCTGGCTGGCGTCCGGTCTCAAGTGCTGTTCCCCAGGGTTCAGTACTGGGGCCTGTTCTCTTTAATATCTTTATTAATGAGCTGGATGAGGGGGTGGGTTGTGCCATCAGTAAATTTGCAGATGACACCAAGCTAAGTGGGTATCTGCTAGAGGTAGGGAGGCTTTGCAGCGAGACCTAGATAGGTTAGGTCAGTGGGCCAAGGTTAACTGCATGAGGTTCAACAAGACCAAGTGCCAGGTCCTGCACTTGGGTCATAACAACCCCACGGCAAGCTGCAGACTTAGGGATGTGTGGTTGGAAAGCTGCAAGTTGGAAAAGGACCTGGGGGTATCGATTGATAGTCGACTAAATATGAGTGAGCAGCGTGCGCACGTGGCCAAGAAGGCCAATGGCATCCTGGCTTGTAGTAGAAACACTGTGGCCACCAGGAATAGGGAGGTGATCATCCCCCGGTACTTGGCATAGTGAAGCCACGCCATGAATGTTGAGCTCAGTTCTGGGCATAGAAGTGCTGGAATGTGTCCAGAAAAGGGCAGCGAGGCTCGTGAAGGGCCTAGAGCACAAGTCCTGTGAGGAGTGGTTCAGGGAGCTGTGCTCGTTTTGTCCGGAGAAGGGGAGGCTGAGGGGAGACCTTATTGCTCCCTGTCTGAAAGGAGGTTGGACTGAGGAGGGGGACAGCCTCTTCTCCCTGGTGATGTGACAGGACCAGAGGGAATGGCTGCAAGCTGTGCCAGGGGAGATTTAGGCTGGATATCAGGAAACATTTCTTCACGGAAAGGGTTATCAAACGTTGGAATGGTCTGCCCAGGGCAGTGGTGGAGCTGCCATCCCTGGAGGTGGCATTTAAATGGTGAGTGGACCTGGTGCTGANAAATGGTGAGTGGACCTGTTGCTGAAGGACATGGTTTAGAGGTAAGCTTGCAGTGTTGGGTCACAGGTTGGACTAAATGATCTTGAAGGTCTCTTCCAACCGTAGACATTCTGTGATCTCCAGGTTGAGCAGTCCCAGCTGCCTCAGCCTTTCCTTGTATGTGAGATGTCCCTTAACCATCTTAGTGGTGCTTTTCAGGACTTTCTGCAGTAGTTTCCTATCTCCCTTGCATTGGGGATCCCAGAAGTGGACACTGCACTTCAGGTGTGGCCTCACCAGTGCTGGGTGGAGGGGAAGGTTCACCAATCTTTGTTGGCCCTTCCTAGGGCAGACCTGTGTATTGTTGGCTTTCTTTGTTGTAATGGCACATTGCCACCTCCTGGTCAACTTGGTGTCCACCAAGGCTCCCAGGACCCTTTCTACAAAGAGAAAAGGGGAGGATTATGTGGCGTATCTTTGAAAGCCTGTGTTTGATGGCTGGATTAAGTGTATTCCTGCCCTTCCCTACTGAGTGTGCCAGCACTTGCTTGCACATTGTTACCATTGGCTTGGTAGACTGATGGGCTTTAGCTTCTACAAGTGTGGGGCAGTTTGTCTTCTGCTAGCAATTCCCATGGTTTCCCCAAGGTATGTGTGATGCAGGAAGACTGCATGGTTGGGAGAGAACTGTGTTTGTGCTGGTAGAGGGGAAGCTCCCTAAAGATGACCCTGATGCTAGCCTTCTGAGGATTGCTGTTTGTGAGGAGACTGCAACACCCAAATATTTCCAGTGCTCTTTGCAAGCTCTGCAGATGTCTGGGGTCAGTGGTGACAAATTATGTAGATTCCTCCCCCTTCTCTCTATCCTTTCTCATTTCCATTATCTGCCTTTTATAGAGGCTGTAATTTATTGCATCTTGCAACCTTGTAATTTATGGCTTTTTTATAATTCTTTCCAAGCTTTCAGAAGTAACAGCTCCATGTACCCCAGTGCATTTCATTGTCACACTTGAGGCTTTCCTACCTCCCCCCGCACTTCCACTCTTTTCTTGTAAGTTGCCTGTTTACTTGCTAAATTATTATTGTGCACTCAATAAAAATTGCATTTAAAAAGTGATAACTGAAATGACATTTAACATGGAAAGCACTTAAGCATAATTACACTATATGCATTACATCATTTTGTGACAGTTAAAAAAAAAATCTGAATAGGGTTTTTCTTTTTGTTGTCAGGGGCTGTAGAGAGTGAGTACTGACTTTTCATCACTTTCTCTAGAAACATATTTTTTCTTTTCACTGGAGGGCTCTGTCCTGGGGTTTTTCTGTCTCCTCCTCCCTTCCCAGTACGGCAGGTCTCCTGCATCTGGTGCCGCAGCGTAGGGTGAAGAAGGCAAAATTGTGAAGATTTGTCTTGGTCTAGTTATGGAGACTGGGTAAGGGTGAATGTCAGCGTATCTTCAGCTCCTGGTTGTGCCCCACAGTGATTTTATTCTGGAGGAAGGTGCTACCAGCTGTGGCTAAGAGCTAAATGATTAATGTCCTTGCTTTATACTGTCCAGTGACTTCTACAGAAGCAGGGGAAGTGTGCCAACCCCTTGTGACCCTGTGGCTCATATCCTCACTGATATGACTACTTGATTATTAGATTACCTGCAAATCACAGCTCCTTGACCATCTGCTATGCAAAACTCCTCAGCTCAACCCCAGCATCTGTCCAGCCCAGCCATTCAGACTGTGCTGCATTCCTGAGCAGATCAGCCCAGCTCTCAGCTGTGGTGTCTTCTGCCATGCCTTGTCTTTTCCTTCCAGGCTGCTGCAGAACTGTGCTTCTGAAGCATTTTGTACACAGATCTGCATTCCCTGCCCTCTTTCCTTCTCCAGAAAGCACTATGAGCCTGGTCAGTCATACAAGCTGCAAACCAGCTCTGTAAATGAGATCCCTATCACGTGCGGGGAACTGCAACTAGGAATTCAGCTTGGAGGTTCTGCATGACCAAGATAGTCTCCCCAGTAGGAACTATGATCACCACCTTCTTTGAGTCCTGAGTTACTTGGAAAAGTGGGTAGTGGTGATGGACCTCTTTCTGCAGCATGAGCAAAGTGAAGAGACAAAAAGTGGGACTTTGAGTAACAGGGCCCAGGAAGATCTGCAAAAGCATTTGAACTGTAGTGAACAGATGATAGAAGCCATGGTGCTTAACATTTCTAGGCTGCATGTGAGGGGGTTTTTGGAGCAAGTTGAGTTGCATGTGTTTTCTGTACATCAGAGTGATCTTTAGAAAGCAGTGTCTGCAGCAGATTTGGATACTGGTCCACAACTTAAAGGGGTAGTGGTCTTGTGGGGAGGTGAGAAAAGTAAGACAAAATGGAAGCATAGCTTTATTTAAAAAAGAAGGGGACAGGGAAAAAAAATAGACAACATGAGTGTTCATAAGCAAACTCCTCAGCGTGTCTAGAAATAGCATCTTGCTTTTCCATGGTGGTATTGTGACTTGCCCTTCAAATTAATAAATGGTTAATCACTTTATGGGTCACTTAATTCAGAATGTTCACCAAAGCATCCTGAGGTTGATAGAAAGGAGGTTTGGGAACTTGGGCATCTTTTTCCTCTTTTTCTTCAAATGCACGCGTAACTAGAAACCATGCAGAGGCGGTAATAACTGATATAGCTGGGAAAGGAATCTCCTGGAGAGATTACTCTATGCTTTTTCAAGGAGGAAAAGGCATTTCTGGTTGCTTATATCTTCTTTTAAACTATTGATAACATCCTCATCCTCTTGACAATCAGTCTCATCTGGGAAGTACTTGGTGTTATCTTGGCTTAATTCATTAGTAAGAATAAAAAAGGCATTAAAATGGACATCACTATTGAGAGCACTTAATTCTTTGCAACAAGAGTAATTTCTGTCCTATTGAGTAAGCCCTGTGCAAAAGCACTTACTTGAGAAATTCCTCAGCCTAATAGGGGACCTGGAAAAATAAGGCAGAAGGAGGGAGGGCAGAACCCTACAGTAGCAGGAGACCTGAGAAATACTTGTTTTACCTTGGATTTGCCTATTGCCTGAGGTGCGAGGATGGGTTGCAGGTGCTGGTTGCGCGGTGGTCTCTGGTCTGCAGCCTGAGTCTGTTGGAGGGAGAGAGGGAAGCAATTCTCCCTTGAGCTCAGCAAGTGGCTCGGAACATGCTTTAGGTCTCCTAACGGTTCTATGGCCGAGAGTCTGGTTGGGTCCCCCCCCCCAATTCCTCTTGTACTTACTTCACACCAGCTCTTCTGTTTCTAAGGTAATGGGGCTGAATGCTCCTGCAGTGCGTTGCAGAAGACATTTGCTTCTATGCTGTGCACACGCTACTCTCAAAGAGGAGACTGCACTGGTGGTGTTTGGTTTGGTTTTGGTCTGGGGTTGTATTTGGAGCCCTTTGAGACGAGGCTATGTTCACTGCCTGTTTCTGCAGGATTTCAGGATAAGCCCATCACCACAGAGTCTGGGCACCTAGCCGGGGTGTGGAGCTCTGCATGAATTTGGTACTGACAACTGCTGTCCCCCTATTTAGACAATTGTTTCAGTCCATGGGGTGTTGTTGAGTTTCTCATTTCAGCAGCAGGAATTAATTCCAGCAGCCATGTCACCTGTGTTATTCAGGAGACAAGGTACAGATTCCTTCTGGCTGTGTAAGCTGTGATGCTGGGTGTGCTGGAAACGTAGCATCAATCACTTGGGGCAGAGGATTTTTCTGATGACAGCAGTAGTTTTGATAAGTTGGGTGAGGAGACTCACAAACGATAGGAAAGGGAACAGCATTAAAAGGCGAAGCAAAATGTGAAGCATGTTTCCTGCTACAATTTTTGTGGCAAAAAGTTAGTGATACTTTAAAATGTGTATTGATCATCCAAATGCAGAAATATGTGGTCTGTATAATCATCTGAGTTTTATTTATGACACAAAACCAAGTCAGCACTATTATTTATGAATATAATTGCAAACCTGTGTTTCTATTAAGTGATCAGCCAAACTCCACTGCAAAGCAGCCTTCAGGATTGCCCAGCATGGAGTGCACTGATGTGCTTCAGGACTGCAGGAATGAGCAGGGTGCTGCTGCCCTGCTGTGAAGCTCAATCCACAATCTACTGGATTTGGGAGAATAAGCTGCAGAATAAAACCCTGACATTTGGAACATGAGGCAGAATTCTATGGTCCTGGGAAATGACAGTTTTCTTTTTAGGACAAACTCCCCAGTTTTAGCAGGAAAGTTACAAGGTGGCATTAGACAGTGCCCGCTGCATCACCATTGGATGTCTCACCATTTGAGTCTAAATGTCTCATCTGAAAGAACTTCCAACCAGGTTTCCTTTAAAGTTATTAAAGCTGTTTCGTTTTCAGCTTTTGCTGCTCCTGTTTAGAAAGATGCTAATTAACATTCTGGGCAAAGGAGGAGAGAGTGGGGAAGGGAAATGCTTATGATCTGTAAATGCCACTTCGCTCTTCTGGCTCCATCCCTCCAGGGAGAGGTTTTCTTTCATCTTGCTAATGTTCCCCCCCTATTTTGAAGTAAAGCTGGTAGTTGGACGTGTATTTTGCCTTAAGTATATGCATAACTTTTCATTGCATTTACCTGCGTAATGGTGGATGAATGTGTATGGATGCGAGGGTTCCTGTGTGTCCGCAGAGCACAAATGTGTTGCTTTGAGTGTACGTGAACCCCTGTCTGGTGCGTGCAAGTCTTTACCAGAGGAGGAAGTATGTGGCAGGCTTGTTCATGCTCCGAGTTTCCCATTCCCTTGATGGTAAGCTACAAGCAAATGTGGATGAAATCAGAAATTGGCAACATGCTGTCAGGAGGGATTAATTTCTGTCCCTGATTAACTTTATGCTGGAACAGCAGGAGACTAATACTCAACTGTTCACGGTGCCTGATGAAACCTTTTCTTACACAGAGTAGATGTGAATCCATCCCTGGTCCTGCTCTCCCCTTATTATGTTATCTTAGATCCAAGTGGCAGGGCTATTGCTATGGATATGTAATGACAGGCCACATACATGTTTCCTAATGCTGATGGAAAGTACTGATAAAAATCTGCCAGTGCGTTGAGGGTCTGGCTTGAACTGTACAAGAGTTTTGTTTCTGCTTTTAGTAGCTTTAATGCACCAGTTGGTCCCTAGAGTCTCCTGGTGGAATATTAATACCCTCTGTTCCTGCGCTACCTTCTCTTTCACAACACTTTGCAAAAATTAATGGTAAATTCTTTCAAAGCAGGAGGTCAGCGATGCCATGCAGGCTCGGGAACGTGGTTCGCCAACAATCCTGCAGGCAGGACCATACTGTGCATGTGGCAAAGGGGGAATACAGCCCAAGTCCCTGCTCTCAGACCGAAGTGCCAGACAATTACCTGTGCCTAAAGCTTAATTAAGATCACACACGTGTCATAGGGAGATGGCATGTGGGGAGCAGGAACAATGCTTTTTGTTGACAGCAAAGTGCCCAGGCAGGGCTGTGAGAGTAGATGTTCCTGTAAGAACAGATAAGTCTGGAGCTCAGCCCTGTGTTGGTGAGCATGTGCCTGTGTGCAGGGGGAAAGGGCTGGGACAACAGGGATGACAGCCTTCAAATATTGGGCAGGAACTGAAGGAGGAGAGGATAAGGCAAGTGGGGATGCAAGTGTGTGTGACGATTTGTGTGGTGGTGTTTGGGTAGATCAGAGTGAGTACTTAGGGCTGCTCTGGAGAGCTGTCTCTCTCTGGCCCAGCTCTGGCTTTCACACTGTGGGTGCTTCCCTGCACCCTGCTAATCCTGGAGTGCAATGGGGACCTGAGGACCGAGTTCTTTCCTTGCCATGATCTTAGTGTACATAGGCAGAGTTTCTGGGCTGCTGGGAGCAATGCTAGGATTGAAGATCATCCTGCTGACTCCTCTTCAGCCATATGGAGAACAGAAACAGCACTTTGTATACCTGCTTTTGCAAAGCCTGTATGTCTGGCTTTGCCTGGGAGAGAAAGAGGCTACCCTTTTCTTTCTGTCCCAGGCCTGGTGGAGTCACCTTAGTAAGTCACCTACACTAGTTGTATGGATCAGCTGTATCTAGCAAAGGGTGAGTGTTTTGCCTTGGTCATTCTCTCATTTGATGACCACCCTTTCAAGAGCTGGAGCTGACCTGCTCTGGCTGGTACCAGGGAGAGATGGGAGACCCTGTGAGTCACTGCTGCACCTTTCGGGGCTGGTGGAGGAGAATTTACCATCGTTAACCTCCCAAAATATGCTGATCAAGCAATTAGTGGCTTGTTTAAGGGGGAGGGGGCTCGACAAGGGTGGCAGGAGGTGATGCGGGAAGGAACGCAGCCCAGTGAGTGAGAGTCCACGTGTTGGAAACTTGTGGGGTCTGGGCAGGATGGATCCATGGGACACTTAACCTTTGCTTCCCACTGAGGAGGAGTCCATGCCTGGTCCTTCCCAAGATGGTGGCAGGCAGCCAAGTGCCTTGCTTATTTGTCATGCCCACACTAAATGAGCAGCTGATTGAGAAAAAGGCTGGTGCAGGGAGGAGGGCATTTTACTGCTCTGTGAAGAGGTCCCCATTGTATTTTCCCTTTAATTTGAAGGGCTCCTCAGCAGACTGTTAGGGATGGGATGTGATGGCAGCACCTGCATGGCACTGAGAGGCTGTGTGCTAGCAAATCCTGCATGGAAATAGCCTGGAGTGGGGGCTGCAGCAGCAGTCTGGGCTTAGCAGGCACATCTAACTGACAACTGTAGTTTTTCATTGGCATAATCACGTATTTTGGAGGTTGTGAAGATGAGAAAGGTGGAGGAACAGAAAGGGATGGGACACAGCACAGATGGGTGCCGTTGGAGCCCCCTCATTGCAGCAGTTCGGCCATTGCACATCTCTGCTAACCTTTACCTCCTGCTCTGTTATTCCACGGCAGGCTGCAGCCCCTCATTGCCCCGCTCTCATCAGCAATCAAATCAGGACCTGGGATCTCAGAATTTCTCAAATCTACTCTTGTAATTCCTCTCTGAGTACTTTTGTACTATCTCTCTGGCTTTCCAACAAAAAAATGTGTGCCTTGTTATGCTCAAGACTTGGGCTCCATCATTGCTCTTTCTTTTTCCACCCACCTCATTCCTGATCTGCATTTTCTTTTATGCCAGAGTTCTGGTTTGGGGCTTCCAGTCAAAAGTGCCCAGCTCTGACAAATGCCTGGATATTTTCAGGACTGTTTTGAATAGCACCATGGTGAAGAATCTACCTATTTTTTTCCTAATTTTTGCCATAACCATAGTTTAAACCCATGGTGCTAACTTGTGGGAAAGAACAAAAGAAACTGAGTTTTTTAACTTAAAGTAGAAACTACAGTAGGGCAAATCTTCAGATGTATCATGGTGTACAGCAGCACAAGGCAGAAGGGCCTGTTCTTCATTAATTTTGTGTCTTTACCACAAATGCTGTTTTAAATTGCAGCAAGGGACTTTTGTTTTAGGCATCATAAAAAGTTTTCAAGTAGGGTCATGAAGTACTAGGGCATTTTGTCTTGTGAGGTGCAGGAGTGTCCATCAGGGGGTGCCTCTAAGCTCTAAAAGCATGTCAGATAAAAATGTTAGGAGTGAGATAACCATGATAGTTTTGTTAGAAATGATATATCCATGATATTACCTTCCTTTGAGCAGGCTGGGACTACATGAGCTGGTGGGATCCCCCCCAGCCCTGTTCTCTGTGATGCTGCAGAGGTTTCTGGATCATTTACTGGAGTCTTTCCATTTGGATATTGGATCTCTGGAGGTTGTTTTCAGAAGAGACATCCAGTTGGATCTCTGTGGGTACATATTTCAAGCTCGAGTACAGGAGGTTCCACCTCAACATGAGGAAGAACTTCTTTACTATGAGGGTTACAGAGCACTGGAACAGACTCCCTTGATAGGTTGTGGAGTCTCCTTCTCTGGAGACTTTCAAGACCTGTCTGGATGCATTTCTGAGTGATCTGCCCTAGTTTTGCCCTACTCTAGCAGGAGCGTAGGACTTGATGATCTTCGGAGGTCCTTTCCAACCCCTAACATTCTGTGATTCTGTCATATCTGTTCTGCCCCTGTGCCCCTCCAAGAATGTGCTGAAAACTAAATCCTGGACTGGGTTTCTTAGATGGAGGGTCTGGTGCTGCTGCTTCTCAAGTGTTGCTGGTGGGGCTTTGGAGATGGGACTGAGTGGAACACCTCAGCTGATAGGACTTTGCAGAGGATCACCTCTTTATATCTCCAGGTATGTGGTGCATTTTTGTTAAAGTCTCAGTTTCTGTACCCCACTAGCTCAGGGAGCAGGAGAAAGGATGAGTCTGGAAACATGTGGCAGAAAGCTGTCTACAAATGTATTCTTGTGTGGGGACAAGAAGCTTTATGAGTCTATGCCACAACAGAAAGGAGGGAATGACTTTCTAGGAGGCTGGTTGGGAAAACACTGGAGGACATCAGCCAGGGAAGCCTGGGCTCTCCATCACTCCTGGGCAAGTGCTGGGCTTTTGAGCAGCACAGGTTAGGTGGATCCTGCATGAGCCAGAGGGATGGAGTGAGCAAGTGGTTCTGTTCCAGCCTCGCTTCCAACAAACCTGAGCAGTGCTTGAGATTAGGGAGAAAAGCTTGTAAACATGAATCTTTGAAGATCAGAGGAAACCTCAAAACCTACATCAGAAGAGGTTGCAAAGTTCCTGTTTCTAAAAGTTCAGTTTATTTAAAATAGATCATTACTCTTCAGAAAACTGTAGGGGTAACTGTTGGCAGTGCTGACTTATGCTGGCCTAGATTTCGGTTGCTGTAGCTCTAATAAGAGATTTAGTTTAATTCCACGTCAGTGGAGTGATCCCAAATTTGCATCACTGCAGCTGAGAGCTGAATTTGGCCAGTGATAGTCATCAATAAGAATAAAAGGCAGCGCAAGATAATTGTTACTCTCTTTCTTGTGTGGTTAGAAGGAAAGCCTGCAAAAATTGCTGGGAGCTTCAGTGTTAGAGGCTGCACAGCCTTTTCCCACAGCCCTTCCTACAAGAAGCAGCAGCTTTTCTAGCACAGAAGATAAAGCTGTTTTAGGAAGGAGGCCTGGTTATTTATTTAAAGTCAGGTCTCTGAGGATCCAAGAGTCTCGCATCACTCAATGCAGAGCACAGGAGCCGTGCCTGCTTGGGGTGTGCTTGCGGGAAGCAGCCCAGCCCTGGGCACTACCGCTGTCAGTGTGCTTTGGCAGAAGAGTCTGGCTGAAATGCTTGCCGCCATCTCTCACAGCAGGGATGGTGCCTTCCTCATCCTCCTTGCTGCTGGGGAAACTGGATCCAGTGAGATCCCATTTTGGGTCTGGATTACCTTTTGTAACTTCAGTGTCCTGAACGTTTAGTCTTGGAAAAGCAGCAGTGCAGTAAAGGAGAACAGAGTTGTAAACCATACAGCAACTGCGAGAAAGGCAGAGCTGCAGCCACACTGTGTCCAGGGGTGATCTGAGAAGCAGAGAAGTTTCTCGCTTTATCTTTCCCTAACCAGCTTTATCTTCTGTTCAACTCATTCACATGCTCTCTGAAGCCATCAGTCCAACCACAAACCCTCCCTCCCTCTCTGGGCTTTCTGCTCCATTCTCCTCCTCATCTGAACCCTCCTTTGGTGTCACCTTCCTCCTGACCAGTGTGCTTGTCCCTGTGGGTCCAATGTGATGCTTCAGCAGAGCGTGTGCCTGTCTGCCTCAGAGGCCACTGTAACCTCTTCCAGTTAAATTGATGATCCATTCCTAAATTGATTTTAATCCTTGTTTATAGGTAAACCAGTGGGAAGTAGAGTTCTATTGAACCAATATAAATCAAGAATGGATTTCTGGAAGGGATTCATGTGGAACGATTTGCACCGTGGTATCAGTGCAGCTTTTGATCTCACCTATCCCTTGCTTCAACACAAAGTAATTTCATTCTCTTAGGGACACTGGGGTAAACCCAGTATGAGCCATTGTGTGGAGGCACTGATTCTGATAGAAGTAGCATAAAGCTGAAATATAGGAGAATAGTTCGTCTTCATCTGTGACAGCATCACTCCTAGGGTGCACCTGGGCTATTCTAGGTGCAATTTTAGCGATGCTGATCTGATGTACAGCTGTTCTGTGTAGACATGACTTCATCAAACTGGTTAAACTCTGCTGCATATATCCTGAAGCAAAGCAGTTGAGGTACCTTTTAAAAATTCTGTATTTTCCTTACTAAAAGCTTTTGGTATGTCCCATATAACCAAGACAGCAGCCTGAGTCAAGGATCAGGTTGTTTTTTCTTGTTTGTTTCTGGTTTACTGTACAAGTGTATATTTTTAGAGAACATGTGATCTCTGAATGCATTTGGCTGTTTGTCCGAGATGCTACTGTAGCATGTTCTCTCCCTCTTATACATCAGCATAGCAGGCTTTGGTGGGTTTGTGCCCTGACCTGGCAGTGGGACCCACACCACATAGACGTCCATGAGCATGCAGAGGATTGCCTGGGCAGAGCTCCCATCCTGGCAGAGACCTTACATTTTCAACTATGCCATAATTTATTTATACAGCACTTTATCTGAAATAAGAAGACTGAGTTTGAATGTGTGTGGTACTGAATTACCTTGCAGAAGATTCACTCTGCAGGCACCAAGGAAGGTCTGTTGCTCTAAGAGCTCCCCGTACAAGATTTTGGGCTGCTGAGGGCTAAAAGCAGCTTTCCAGGCCAGGAGAGGTTTTCTTTAATCCAGGCTAAACATGCATAGCTCTCTGTCCCTGTCTAGCTGCTAAATTATGTGTAGCAGTCTCAGGTCGTCTTTGGGGCTGGCAGGCCTGATGTCTCAGCCATAGAGAGGCTCATGATCCTGGGTTGAGTGAGCAGACCTCCAGCTGGTGCTGCAGAGGATGAGAGGTGGGTGCTGGTGCCAGACAGGGCAGGATGGGGAGCATTGGAGCAGCTGCCATGCCATTCCTGGGGGAGTGGGCTGCCTTCTGTCTTGTCCCCAGTGTCCTCTGTGGTAGTTCTGCCTTTTAGCAGGCACTTGAGTGAAGGAAGGAGAACTGAGTTCTAAGGTGTGTTTGCTTCAATTATAGCTGACCATCCCAGGGGAACAGTTGAACTGCCTGTTTCCCTGTCGTGCTTCTGCAGGAGAGCTGTGAAGAGCTGTTCGGAGGGTGCTTGTTTTTTATTAGGTAGGTGGAAGGAAGGAGTGCAGCAAGGGAATGGTACTGCGTGAGGAGAGCGAGCGATGGAGTTACTAAATGTCAGGCTGTTTGCCTCCTGTGGGTGCTTGAGAATGTCTGTAGGCTGCAGGAGCTGAAGCTCTTGCTGAAGGCAAGGCAGAGGTTGTGTCAAGGAGCAGGTCAGGCTCCATAGGAGCCAGCTCCCCACACCATTCAAAGTGGGCAGCACAGTGGGCACTTGAGGCTGTGTTAATGGAGCCACATCCTCATGGTTGGTAACATCCGTGATACTGACTCTCAGAGTTGGTGTGGGGTGGATTTGCAAAGCCTTGGCTGGACTGCAGCCTCTCCTGAGGCTACTGCCCTTGGTCTTCCTTGCTCCTGACTCCTTGACAGGGTAAACTGGGATCTAGAACCTTCCTGGCTGATGGCTGCTTCATCAGAAGGCCATCCCTGTACCCTGTGCTGGTCCTTGTCCCATTCACCCCTGCAGTGGTGTGTGATCTGCCCTGTACACTGATTGTCCTGGCAGGTTGGCAGTGAAGCCGATATCGCTCTTATCACTGCCTGCTTGATTGTCCCTGATGCTGCACCAAGGCTGACATTCTCCTAATGTAATATAGACAACACAATGATCACCATCACTGCAAGAAATGTAAGCATCAGATGATGAAATTTAACAACCGTAGGTGCAGCGGGGACAAGGGGCAATATGGGAATTGTGATGTCTGTTCTGTGCCTGTGGCCCTGAATGGACTCTGTCTTCCATCAGGATCTCTGGGGTTTGGGACTCCTTTTCTCCTCTATTACCGAGCTGCGATGCTCCTTGCTCAGCCTGGACCATCTCTCAGTGCACATGGTGGTCATTTATGTTATTGGGCAGTTCTTCTTTAGGTTCCCTCTTCATCAGAGGACTCTGCTCTCTGTGTCCAAGGCACAAGTGGCTCTGCTTCAGGGTTCCCCATGTTCTTCTTCAGTGATACACTGAGATGTGGGGAAATGGCAGGACCCCATCATAGGTGAGATGAGATTTAAAATGGGAGACTCTGCTGCTTGCCTGGTGGAGACCAAAAAATCCTTATTAAAAAAAAAAAAGCCCTACAGAAGAGCATCTGAGCAAGCAGTGCTGCTAAGGTATCCTGCTGCAGTATTTGTAGTACCAGGTAATTCCCTCAGCTTAGAAGTATTCAGGATGAAATATTTGGTGTTGCAGGTTGTCTTGAGATGCTTGATTTTTTTCCCTCCTGCCACCACTAAATATAGTTAATTTTTTTTTTCCCCCAACTCAGTACTTTCTGTTGTTGTACCTGTGTCAGTATTTCCCCCACTCTTACCACTTACTAGTTCACTCTCAGCATCTACTTCTGGACTTTTAGTTCCACTGCCATGCCTGAATCTTCTGGCTACTGCATCCAGCTTCAGACTTTATTGGGATTTGCAGTTCATAATTTGTTCTCGATCCCCTGAGTACTGCAGCTTCCTTTGCTGTGCTGCCTGACAGCTGATATCTCTGTGGGTAATTCAGGGGCACTCCTGTTCGGTAACTTCAAGTTTCCCAGTCTAGTACAGGGGCATTACTTCTTGTTTCAGCATGGCTAGAGCATTGCAGGATTGGGCTTCGGTCTTGTGTTTCTGCATGGCCACCCACTCACCCTTCCTTTCAGGGCATGAATGCAGACTGTGGAGGGATGGCATGTGTTCGTGAAGGGATTATAAAGTAAAACCCAGGCTACCGAGAGATGCAACCTGCACCTCCCTCTTCCTTGAGGGTGCTGGTATGTCTGGGTGTGAGTGTACCTACATGGAATCAGAAACAGTGATTTCTTGACTCTGAGGTCACTGCTATTACAAATTTTCAGCTCAGGTCCTAGAGCACTGGATCATAGGAGAATTTCAGTGAGAATGGCTTTCGAATTGGGACAAAACTAAAGTCTTTTTGGCCAGAAAAATTTGCCCTCTGAGTCAGCTCAAGGAAAAACCCATATGGGAAATGATTCCTTAGGTAAGTAAAACCTGTCCAGATTCTGAATAACCCAAAGCAAAATGCTACAGTGGAGAGCATGAAGCTATCTTAATTGCCTGGAGCACTATCATTCATTTCCCTGCCTGTCTGGTACATTCTTGTGCTCGTATGGTCACTGTTAATTCATGCTGGATTGTTCTAATTAACGTCGATTAACTCTTCAGCCAAGAAGACTGCAGAGCTCTACAGCTGCAGAGAGGGCTGGAGGAATATCTCCTAGTTTCTTTTTCTGCGTTTTCCTCCCTCGTGGACAGGCACCGTTTCAGTCCATAACCAATAGGAGCCGACTCTCTGTTTCATAATAGGAAAATGCTAATGTCAGGACGACCTCCTTACCCAAAGCTTTCTCCTTGAAGATTGTTCCTCTTTGCTTTCCTAATTGCTGCTGCTCAGCTGGAGGTAGCACACATCTTCCAAGCTCATTGTTTTGTTATGCTGTAATTTACCAAAGGGGGGAGGGAGCGGGAAAGAGTGTGAAAGAATACTCCTTTGTGTGGAGCTTTCCTTGCTTTAATCCTTTCTGCACTGATGTGGGGTGTTCTCCAGCATGGAATGTTTTACTATCAACAATATGAGTTTTTTGGTCTAAAGCTTGGGGTGTGATGGAGCTCTGTTATAAAGAACACCTAGAATTAATTTCTGCTGGAGTCTGAAGATGCCTTTAAAATGTGTTCACTTACTAAAGCATCCTCTCTGGAGTAACTCTGCTCACATAATGATCAACTATAATGAGAAAGGTGTTGTCTAATTGGTATGAAGTATGGGTGATTTGGTGTCCAGAATGATTTGGGTGAAGCCCTTGGAATCAGACTGGCTGAAAACTTGATGCTTAGATTTACCCTTCCTTAAAGACTGGCAGGTCTGGAGCCTGCAAGAGCAGAGCCTTGGGGAGGGTACAGGAGCCATGCTCCATGTGTTTCTTAGGGACTGAGAGTCAGATGAGGATTACAGATGTTTGACTTGTCTCTACTCTTGGCTCATGGACCATGCTCTTTACAGGTCAGTAACCAGGAAAATTCACAGAAATGCTGTTTTTTTTTTCCCGGAACTTCAGAAATGAGCAGTCTGAGCTTTTGTTGTGCCACCCCGGTAACAGAGGCAGGATGGGTTACCATCTCAGCATCTCGAATCCCTTGGTGCTTTATTTTGGAAACAAACAACAGTTGTTTGGAGTATAAAGCTAGGATGGAATAATAGTGTATATAGACTAAAGGGAGAGGTGTGCTGTAGGGAATTTCCTAGTGGCCTGGAAGAAAGGAGGAGCTCCAGCAGAGCAGGGACCCCAGGGAGAGCTGCAGAAAGCAAAGTTGAAGCCTGAAGATTAACCCTGTAGGTCTTGAGGGACTGTGCAAAGCCAAAAGAGCAGCCTTATGCTTAGTCTCTGAGAGTACTCCTGTGGCTTTAACCTCGGAAACCACTTTGTTTAACCACAAAAAGAAAGGGGAGGCTGGGGGGATAGAAATCTCTGCTCAGACTCTCAAATTCAGCTGCCTTTCAGCAAGCAGAGTTGCTTCTTGCTCCAGATCATTCACATCTGGAAAGGAAAAAGGGTGGAGCATGTAGTTTCCCAGAATATCAAGAGGATGTCCTGATCCTGGGCACCTACTTGCCTGTACCATCATTTTTGCTGACTCCACCAAGAGAAACAGTTGTGGTAGTATCAGCCTGGTGGGTGTCTCTGGCCAAGCCTTACCTTAGTCCTGCCTTTGCACTGCCAGCATGAGGCAAAATGTACGTGTTTCTGAGGGTATGCATTTGTTTTGTGGAAGTTGGTTGTTTACTATTTGTGTTTGGGTGCTGCTCAGAGACCCAGGGCAGAGATGGGCAGATGTTTTGTGAGAAGCAGTTTCTGCTCTACCTGGTCTCTTCCTTTGTCATAAATGGTTAGACCTGCACAACCCAGCAGTTACCTCCAGTGAAGCTCCAGCAAAGAGGGTTTTTTGTATCATAGGAAGCAATGATTCAGCTTCCAAGGATCATGTAAGCTCGGGTAGGTGCCAGACATGCTTACCATGGAAATCACAGTTAAGCATGTCATATACCTCCCTGGGGAGGTCCAACTCTCCATGGAGGGTTTTCTGCTAAGTTAACAAGTAGGAAATGATCTGAGGAGGTGTCTGAGAGGTGGCTGGCTGAACAGTCTTGTGGTGGGACTGAGCCTTTCTTGTTGGGGCAGTGCTGATGTCAACAGCCCTTTCTTTGTGGCTGGCATTTTTCTCTGAAGTTGTGTGATGTGCTTGGAAGGGCAGTCCCATGGGCCATAGCTGCATGCTTTGGGTGCAAACATTCAAATCCAGCTAATTTTATCTGGCCTTCAGGATAATCCCAGCGTGTATCTGTGCCTCTCTTGGTTCCAGAAATCTTGATTTCCTAAGGGTGCCACATTACTATGGCTTGCTTGGAGATGAGGTTTTATTCTACTCCATGTGATCTTGCTCCCATTCCTGGTATCTGCTGCTGCCTGTGCTGGTGCTCTGCACCTAAAAAACCCTGTGGGCAGGGCACAGGGGGCTGGGGACAGGCAGGCAGTTGGGTATGCACTTGCCAAACTCAGCCCTGGGGAGGGGGCATATGAGCAGTCAGTGGGCTTTAGAGGTGCATTTGGGTGAGGGAGAACGTAGGAGGATGTGTGATGTCTCTGCCTGTGTGGCTGGTTTGGCTCAACAGAGGTGGGAGGGGTGGGCAGCTCAGCTTTTGAGCGAGAGGATGGGTGCTCATAGCCTGCGAGCATGAAGGCTGGCAGCTCTGAAGCCAGTGGTGTGGGCAGTGGGTTGAATGCTTTTTTTTTCTTCTGATTGCAAAGCCCTTCTTCCCTTGTTCCCCTCATTTCCAAAGCTGATACTATAACCTAATCCACATTACTGAAAATTCTTCTATGTTAGAGGATCAGCTTTTCTGCAGGAAGACTTGTTCTCTCCAATATTGACTGTCTTTCTTCCTCTTATTTCCCTTCTTAGATCTACAATGAGAATAGAAACCTGTTTGAAGTCAAGGAGAATGTGCCCAGAAAATTGGTGGAGAAGGTCGCAGGGGACATCGAGAGTCTCTTGGCCAAGAAAGTCCGTGCTTTGAAGGTAAGATGATGGGCCTGTGCACTGATCCTTTGTCTGATATGTTTAGTTTAAAGAAGAGGGTTAATGCTGGTGTAGTGTTATGATCTCGACTTCCAAGTAATTTCTGTGGCTGTGTGGCCTTTTCTGGGAACTGCATCCTGGAGTATGCCTGGGGTGTGAGGCAAAGATATATCATGTGAGGATCTACTATAGGTATCTTCTTGCTGCATTTTTTTTCTCTCCTCACACCATCATGTGAACACATGAAGGTGCTGCCACAAGAACACAAGTGACAGCAAAAACCTGGCAGCAAATTTGACCCAGTTATTTAACTGGAGCTGTGGTGTCCCTGCAATAAATCATGGAAGTGTTTCAGACAAGTGGGAGGAGAGGATGCACTGAAAAGCTTGTGCTGGTGCCTGGTACTTGAACCTGTTCCTGGTGCCAACTTGGTAAAACCCAGTGATGGCTTTAACAAGGTGGCAGCAGGGCCATCCTCTGCTACAACATTCTCTGTCACTGGGAAAGAGACAAGTAATTGTCTTCCTGGAGACATGGAGATATCCTCTGTGCTGCAGATGGGTATGAGAATCATGTAAGAGCTTCACTGCCAGGAGCTATGGTAGAGGAAGTTGAGGTAACTCATCTGAGGTGTAACTCAGGCAGTGAGAGTTTAGAAGTGACCTATCTCCATGTCTGGGTAAGAAGTAGCATCTCAGAGAAGGTGTGAAGGAGGAATCACAACCCTTATCTAGGCCGGAAGAGTCTCACGATCTCAGGATTTGAGTTGAGGGTGGTCAAAGGCTGGTCTGAGTGTCAGGATGGTATGGAGTTGTCCATAGTGACTGGAAAAGATGGTAATTGTGGGGATTTGGGTAAAGAAGATTGTTGCATTTTCAGTTCTTGACTTTGGTAGGCAGAGGCTAGTCCTACTTGGCCTACAAGTATGTTAGCCTGAATAGAAGGAGCTGAAGTGGGACTGAATAGGTGGGTGTTGTCAGCACTGCATTTGGGTTTGTGCTAGTGAAGACCATGGAGACCAGTTCTTTTCTTAACATGAGCTCGCATTCCTGCGTTCATATAGTTTGTGTGTGTGCTTGAGCATATATCATCTATTAAACATACCAGAGATGCTCACCACCTGTAGATGCTGGAGGAAGACAGAGGTGACAGAAGTTAGTTGCTAACTTAATACACACCTGGACAACATGTGGCGCCTGTGGGCTGGGCAGGGTAATAACAGTGAGTTACACTGCAAGTCTCTGCTGGGTGGGTTTCACTGTGTCATTTGAATTTCAGCTTATTGGTCGCTGTTTTTTTTCTTACCTTTTCCTCTGACTCACACAGACTTAGAGAGTTTGTGCATCTTCTTGTGTTAGGTCAAGGGTAGTGTGCCTGTGGTACAAATGACCTCATTTTTCTTCCAATTTGACTTCCTTTTTTGTTGGGTTTTAGGGCAGAACTGGCTGGTGTGCTGTTAAGGGCTCACCTGGTGCTGGACCCAACACAGTGGAGTGATTCTGGCAGCAATGGTTAGATAACAAGCACTTGGTGCTGTTTCATAGTAGTAGAAAAAATGGCCCATTGACCTGAATTAGGCCCTGCAAGAGGAGTCCTTCAGAGCACAGTTGCTGGATAGAGCAGTTTCTTACAGACAGTTTCCATGTAAATTTTTTGTATATTGGACTGGTGGTACTGACAAAAATATCTGGAAATGATGAATTTGATGGGAGAATGAGAAGTTAGAGCTTCTGAATTTCTTCTGTGTTGTGCTAAGCTTCTTGGAAGCACTGGGGCTCCGACAGCTTCTTTTGCTCTCCAGCCTATGCTTTCTTCTGTCTTAACTCTTCCTTTAGTTGAATCATCTCTCCTGGAGTCATTTCTTCCCCTTCTCTCATGACTCATGAGAGTGATGATGCCTTCTTGAAATTATTTGTCAGCATCTGAGTCAGGTAGGACTCCATGTATCAGAGAGGGCACGTGAGGAAGGAGAAATGGAGCCTCTCCTTCATGTATGAGTTTCCATGTCACTTGTGTGCTCACTCTAATGAAAAGATGTCTCCCTGTCTCCTTTGCTACAGGAGAGAGAAGGGCTGTCGCCTGTGCTTTGGTGAGACTGTAGGAAGGTGCTAGCCAACCTTTGGGCACACATGGTAGATGTATGCTTCAAGAGTGCCATTCTGATCAGGTGGTGATTCAGTCCAGTCATCAAAGAGCCTGTTTTCCTCTGCTTCTAAGTGAAAATATTAATGTGTCTTTATCATAGTTAAACTGTGTACAGAGTGTTTATTAATAATACATAATTTATTACCTTGCATGTTGCTTTTCTAAGAAGCAGAAATCAAGCACGAGGAAACCAAACTCAGCTGCCTGGTCCTGACAGCCTTGGTGCTGCACTGTGGCATGAGTCTGGCACTAGCAGGACACTCTGATTTCCCATGTGCATTTTGGAGGAGTGCTGGAGCCAGGGGTGTGTGTCAGAGAGGGTAATTGCTTTCTAAAATAACAGTCATCAACAAGGGGCTGGTTATTTGGATGCTGTCTCTCCCTTTTTGTTCCAGACCATTGTATCCGATGAGAGTCTCATTGCGGGATAGAAAAATTCCTAGGAAGATCTTTTTGCCACCTGTTCCAGCTGGCGCTAAAGAAGAGCATTTACAGCTGGGTCATGACATGGGGGACTTTTACCCCATGTCCCACAGAGTGCTCTCTACTTGACATGGCTTGCATGAGCACTAGCTGCCTTTTTCCCCAGCACCCTCCAATCCTCCATTACTCCATGATGATTTCATTTCTTCAGACCTGCCCTCATAGTCTCCTTTGGGCTCTGTAGTTCCAGCTGCCTTACATTTCTAAGCTTTAGCAGGAGGAGAGGCAGAAGAGATGGTCTTGAAATGGAAGTAAAAGATATTGCTAAGGTGGAGTACCTCCTGAAGGAGATGACATTGAATTTACCCAGTGTATGGCATTGTGGGGTGGTTCCAGGGATGTTGCTAGAAGTGAGGTGCAAGGAAAGGGTAGTGATGTTCCTGATTGGGTAGAATTTTAAGGGGCTGCTCTTGTCCATGCTCATGAGCTTGCCTTTGTTGGGGCTAAGATATTTCTTCATGTGTGGAAAGGAATGAGGTGGCAGGTTGCGAAATGACTGCAAATCTCAGTTACATTTTCCTTGTGCTGGGAATCACAGCTGGCTTGCTCATGGCTTGGCTTCATCTGAGTCTAGAAGTCAACAGGTTGGTTATTTGCCAAATGGGGTTTTTTCCACTTTTTTTAATTTAAATTTCCTATTTCTTCTTTGATGCCTGTGTGTGTTCAGACCCCTCCTTGCCTTTGTATATGCCCAGAGACACGTGTACAGGCTGGGGCTTCTGTTGTCGGCTTGTTAAGGAGACTAGCTGTTGGAGTTTGCTGCTGATGGAGCACCAAGTGAGTCAGGGCAAAGTCGTCACCTGGGGGTGGGCACAAGGCAGCTTCCGGCTCTGGATTCCCAAACCCAAGGGGCATTTTTCTCTCTTTAGGCTTTCTAGGACTCCCCAGTTCTCTTCCTCTAAAGCCTCACTGGCTGTGTTTTGTGAGGTTGGTGAGGATGAGTCAGTTCTCCATAGAGGAGAGGAAGCAGCAAAACTAAAAGGCACTGGAAGGGGTGGTCTTTGCCATCAAATCCAGCCCCTTGCCTTCACCATGTGCCCAAACCATAAGAGCATCTTATCCTCCCTTCCCTGTTTTGTTTGTTGTCCCCATTTTGTGCTCTGCCTGCAGACCTTCTCTTTCCTGCCATGCCACATCCTGGATGCCTCAGTTGTATCTGCTCTCCATGGTCCCCAGGAGATCTTGGCAGCCCAGCCTTGCTTCCTCACCTGTGCCTGCAATGCCATGCAGCATGGATCAAAGTGAGAGGGTGATGGGAGTGCTGCTGAGGTGATGAGAGACATGGTAAAGCAGTAAGGGGTTGCTGCATCATCTTTACTGTGCAAGCCCAGCAACCTCAGGAAATTCTTCTATTGCCACAAAAGCATTTCTGCAGTGAAACAGGGTGGGGGGAGCAGGTGGAAGGAGGTCGTTGCTTGTAGTGCAGGATCTAGGAAGGTGTTTCTCCATCTCCATCAGGTCTATGGACACCCCAGATCTGATACTTTAATAATACTGGGTGAAGTGCATGAGCAAGTGCCTCTGAGTCTAACTTTTGCTGAAGCTCCACAGACTGGGGGATTTGATGGAGGAGGAGGCTGAGATGGAAATTTTAGATCCTAGGGTATGTTTTAGGCTTGCTTCTACTTTTTTACAGTTCTTGTGAAGGCTGCTTTTGGATGCGGACTGCTTCATCCTTCACATATTTAACCACAGACAATTTGCTTTGCCTCCTGCGAGCAGCACATCCCACAGTTTCCTGAGTGGGTTATGCCCTGAAGTGGGCTATTTATACACCATGACCTGCCTAAAGACTGCTGTCTGTGCTGGTAGTCTTCCCCCCATCTCTAAAAAGTGGCCTCCTGATGCGTTCTATGGTGCAAATGGCTGTGAGCTCTGGTGTTGCTCCCCTGGGATGCTAGTGATGTGGTTGGGCTGGTGTTTCTTCCTAAGAGCTGTTTCAGTTTTGCATATTGTACATCACTGTCAAAATCTTTTGACTTAAAGTGAAGTTTGTTCTATTTCCAGTGGACTTCATCCTGTGCAGTGTCAAATATAACCTGTTGAGCAGAAGTGCAGCAGAGTGGCATTTCGAGTCTCTGAGAATTTATAATGCGCATTTTATTTGCTTGTATGTTACAGAGCTGTATGTGTATGTGATAACTTTGGTGCACCTTGCGTGACCCGGTGATGAAAGAACTAACTGCAGTTACCAGTATTTAAGAGAAAGGTTTGTGGGGTTTGTTTATTCTTTTGTTGTGGAATTTAATTGACTATTTTTGTTTCTGTGTATTTAGTTAGTTCCATTGTGGAATGAACATTTAGGGCAAAGGAGGGGTTTAGTAGGAGGGTTCAGGGCTCCTGTTCCTTCAGGTGCAGGAGCTCACAATATATTTCACTGAAGACTTTCAGGCGTTCTGTAATGAGAGTAGGACAACCTAAACTTGGCATTAGACGTTTTCTTTTGATTGAAAAACTAATACAAAGGACAAGACTGTGGGGGTTTTCTGTGTTTTGAAGGCATACTGCAGGGATGTGTGGCTGGATTTCCCATGGCTACAAAGCCTTGGTGAATGTGGCTCTAGGAGTTTGTGGCTTTGCTATCTTCCTTTACCTTAGATCCTAAGGGAAGATGTCTGGAACCAGAGCTTGGTGCATGGAGAAGATGGCTGATCTGGAGATGAGTAAGGCTTGGGATTTTTCACTGCCTTAACCAGCTTTCACAGTTTTGTCTCTGATTTCCACCTCCCATCCTTGGTTTTGGGTTTTCTCACTTCCTGGCATCTTTTTCTTGCACATTGATTCTGATGTGATGGTGTAGTTAGTATTTGGCCATTCTTTAGGATTCTCTGATAGAGGGTGAGGTGGGACCTTGGTCCATTACCATAGAGCACTTACCAAGCTGGCTTCCTGGGGGTGAGAAGTGGTCAGTGGGGGCATTATGGGAGGTAGAAGCTCAGGCTGGTTGTGCTTTTAGTCCTGGTTGAATGCTCAGTGCATTACTGTTCATCTGGGACTAGTTCCAAGCTCCATTTACATCTGGTATAAGCATATATCAAGAGTGCAGAGGGGATTTAATTGGACAGGTTTATCCCTTTAATAATTCTGATAGCCCTGAGATTTCCCTTGCAGGTATGTGGTGAACAGTCTTTATCAGCTCTTCTGCTCCCTGATAGGGACAATAAAAGGTTTCACTTGTCTAAAGCGCTGCAAAAGTTGGCATGCAACAAAGCATCTCTCAGCCCACTTTGGAGCATCTTCACTCCCCCCTGTCTTGGTGGCAGAGATGCTGACATCTGTCATGGTGTGAGCTGGTAGGAAGTGGGCAGTGCCAGCATGGCGGCTTTCTTTTCCCTCTTTCACTGCTCGGGGTGTTCTTGTCTCCTGGTCTTAGTGGCATGTGGTCTTCAGGACAGGCAGTAAAGGGGGTCAGCATTCAACAGGAGTAGCCTCAGGGTCATACTGGATTTCCCCCCCTGCTGCTGGCAGTGCAGGGGTCTGTTGGCATCTCAATACCCTGCAGAGCTAAGTAATCAGTTCTTCCAGCCCTGGATTTTACCTGGTGTGAGACTTCTGTGCAAGAAGGCCACCAGTTGTCACACCCTGGCCTGTTGGGTCCCAGACCAATGTCTAAGCTAAAAACCACATTACCTGTCTTGCCTAGGCAGCAAAGTAGGGGAGGGAAAGAGGGATAGCTCAGGTGAGCTCAGATGCAGCCTGTGATTTTGGTGGGACATGGAGCCTCGTGCACACCCGCCCCATTGCAGCCACACAGCCATGGACAGGAGCTCTTGCATTCATGGAGGAAGGACCACAGTCAACCTCAACCTTGCACTGACTGAAGTACAAAACATTTAAAGGTGCTTTGTTAATTCATAGTGACAAATCCCTCCCTCTTCCTGCTTCTTCACTAATTGATGGTTGGTGGCTTTTGTTTTTCATTCTATTTTTAATGCACTTTCTAATCAAATCCTGGCTGACTGTCCACATTTATTTATTTATTTATTTATTCATTCATTCTTATGTGTCTTCTCTTGCCTCATGATTGTTCTTGCGCTGGACCTGCTCCAGTAATCCAATTTCAATCCAATCTCCCAGGTCTGGAATTCTAATTTACAGGTTGCAGAAGAGAGCTGAACAACACCCGCACACCAGGATGGGAGTTTATTGTCTAATCTAATCAGGGACAATCAGATGTTTGTAGCAAGTCTATCAAAACTGTATTGGGCCAGTTTGCTGAGCAATGTAACCAGCTTTCTTAATAACACTAACACGATTTAGGGCTTCCTGCACTTTCATGCAGATTATGTTGAACGTTTCCCTTTCTTCTCCCATGAAGACTTGGCAGCAGCCCAGCCCAATGGACTTTACATCTCTGTAAGCTGCTTGGTGCTCTCTGCAGCCATTGAGGTTTGTGAGGACACAGGGGCTTCTGCTGATGCCTCCCCCAGCACCACAGCATCACACACAGGAGTTTGGAGGGTTGTTGGATCTATCCCATTTGGGAGCCCCCCAGAAGGTATAGACTCAGTATTGCAAATACATCTGGAGCCATGCATGGTAGAGTGAAAAGTGGTGGTCCTGACCTGATAAACTATTCGGGGGGGTTGGACTAGATGATCTTTCGAGGTCCCTTCCAACCCCTAGGATTCTGTGATTCTGTGATTCACTAAGTCTCCATAGCATGTCACTACCCCTGTACACATGCTGTCAGCTTTCTGGCACCATGGGCTTGCCTGGACCTGGTGAAGAACGAATGAAGAAAACTTTGTCCTTTCTTGCCCTTGGCAGGTTAAGGCTGTTGCTTCTGGTTATTTGCTTTAACAAGTTTGAATGGTTGCAGCTCAGTGAAGAGACCCCTTTGGGGCTTTTATGGATGCCCTCCCAGGGCCTGGAGCAAAAGAGGTGGCCAGTTTTGCAAATGAGCTGATGTATCTTAATACAGCTCTCCAACCCAGAGTGGAGTTTTCTTCTCTTTCCTGTGCAAATAAATAGTTTCCTGACTTTCCCCGTCCTGAGAACAGAAACATCTCTCTCGTCCTTTACTCTGTCAGCCAGGAGGCAAACATAAACTGGTTTTCATGCTTCAAGCCTGTACCACCTAGCTTTGTACCTGACACCTTTGCCCAGGGACTTATTTTAGGCTAATGGATTCCTCCCTGCTCCTAAGCATCTTCTCTTTATCGGGCGCTACGTGCCACACTCATCCCTGAGGCAGGCGTGCCAAGCAGGACTGCAGTGTACTACTGGTGCCTGTGCTGTGTCCATGTCTGAGGTTCATGTTCTTGGGTCACAGAGCAGCATCTGGGAGCTTTAGCTGGGTTTTTAGCTTGAGCAAAGCCGGCCCTTGTGCTGGCTCTCTGAGCACTGCTAAACTGTTTTGCATGCAGAGGGTGGAAGCTGATGAGCTCCCTGTAATGGAAACTAACCTTTCTTTGAGGGTTTAATTGCTGTGCGTGCCTTGTCTTCCTGTGCTCGGCACCCTACAGTGTGAGGAACCCAGGGACCTCCAAGACCAAGTGAAGAGAAGGATGAAATGGGTGTTTTACTTACCTTCCTGAAATTGTGTAGAGTATTTGACAGTTTGCATGTTATTTTTCATTTATTTTTGGCTTCTCCAGTGCAGAAGCAGTGCTCTTAGCAGAGGTAGTAGTAACTAAAGCCATTAGTGTTGTCAAGGGATTTGCAGCAGTTGTAGTTCTTGTCTGTCTCAAGGCTCAGATCCATCAGCTTGGTCCTTACCATGTCAAGCTCCTGAGGCCTGGCAGGGCTGCCTTGTTCCATGCACTAAGGGGATGCATTGGGGATGGTTGAAAACATAAAAGAAGATGAGTAAGTCTTACTCATCTTATCTATGTAGATGTACAAGTGATAAGTGATGCAATGAGGAGGAATCTCCAAGGGAATTGGTGCTAGGGAAGAGAATTGCCATTTAATTCATTGTAAAACAAGCCTGACATGTGATTGGGAAGAAGTATTTGTGATAATAGCAAAACAAAACAAACAAACAAAAAAACCCATGTCACTGAAAAAGGGATTTATTGAATTTCCTTGGTTAGTTTCGGCATGAAAAAATGCATTTCCATGGTAGTTTGGTAGCTAGAGTTACTTCTGCAACTCTATGGCTTTGCAATCTGTGCATGGTGGAAGAGGGCGAGGGGAAGATCTTTGTTTCCCCAGTGTTGCCTGTAATTCTGCAGAGAGTGTGTATCTCTATGCTTATGGATCTGCTCTCAGTCCCTGGAGTTTGACCCCTGCCCTCCATGCTGCTGTAGGTCCTTGAAGAGCTTTCTGAAGCACAAGATCTTGGGAAGAAAAGGGCTCCCACCAATTTATTCTCTCATTTCATGCTTTTTCCCCCTGAATGTTTGAAATGCATCACCTGGGATGGAAGGCACATACACTGAATGGGAATAATTGACCTGGGAAGAAAAACTGAATCATTTTGATTTCAATTCAGGTAGAATGAGGATTATTTTATTAAGGGTTTCATCTTCTAGTTGAACTATAAATCAATTATTTGTATAGCTCTATTTACAGACAAGTAGTGAAGTTAAAGACTGTATGTAATGTTTGAGGGGGTAGAGACTTGGTCCTGGAGGTTAATGGAATTGGACAAAGCTTTTTTGTCTTAAAAGCTCTCTTCAAATCCCACTTCTTTTCCTGAAGAAAGTGGATTTGGCAAGTCTCATTTCTGCAGCCTATGAAACCCAAATCAGCTTTGGCACATTTTATCTCTCTGCACGAGAGTCCTATGACTTGAACAGCGGGGCCAGCTGCAGGTGAGGTGCAGGAGGCAGTCAAGAAGGTGGTTGCATAAGCATTTAGCTTGGCTCCGGGCAAGTGGTGCTGAGCTGTTAGACATGAGCTGGCACTGAGTGTGCTCCTTATACTGTGCTATGGTGTCTGGTGGGGACTGTGCTTTCTGTCTGCTCCACGGAGCTTTGCTTTGCATCTTCTAATGCTCTAACAGGGTGAGCTTGAAACCCATCACCATCCAGCCCTACTCCTATAGCAAGGAGCTATTATATATTCCCAGAGCCCCTGATGTCCATTAAATGTTTGAGTGACACTAGAACAATGTGTAAAGTATCTGTGATAAGGATCTAGCAAATCTTAATTAAAAAATAGCATCAAGAATGTAAATTGCACGTACAATTGCGATAAAGAGCCAGAGATAACATTAAAGAGATTGTATCAATTTAATGCAAGTTTAGTGCCAAAGCCTGTGATCTCCTCTTTAGAGGAGTTGTTGGGAGTGTGTGTATTCCAGCAGACAGTGCTCAAATCACCCTGGTTCTCTGGACTGTCTGTCCCCACAGCCAGTCCATGCATGGAATTTGTCTGCTTGCAGGGGATTAATGAAAACCTTTCCTGCCTCTACAATAAAAAATAATGTCCCTTAGAAAAAATAAAGTGTCCTTCTGCCTACTGACATTTGGGTCCCACAAAATGCAATTAAAAAGTAGCTTAATAATAGCCTTGTGATGAGAAATCTGTCAGTGTTCACAGGCACACTGTGAAGTTAAAGCTAAGATGAAACAGATACGAGAAAAAAAATTAGTTAACTGTGCACCTCCCTGCCTCGTGGTACTTGTGGAGCCACCAGCTGAACTGGGACACGTGAGGGTGGAACTGGGTTAGTTGGGGTTGCTGGCAGCAGGAGCCGTTCCATGGGCATAGTGTGGGCTGTTGCAGCACTTGTGAAGGCACGGGAGCTCATCGGTCACCCAGCCTGAGCTTGGGGTGTCTTTGCTTACCTGCACCAGCCAGAATCCCCTCTTTGCTGGGCTGGTGTTTCTGATTTATGTCCTTGCTTCTGTCCCTCCTCTGCTGTTTCAGATGTGCTATGTCTCTTAAAGCAGCTGAGGAGCGTGGTGGTAGAGGCTGCTGGAAGTGCCCTTACAGGTTTGAGGGAAGTGACATCTCCAGATTTCTTAGCACAGTGCAGGGCTTCTGGCCATAGATTGCTATTTGCGCCTGCCAAAAATGTCTTTCCAAAACTTTAAACATCATAATGGGAATTAAAGCTTATTTTAAATGGTGGGTTGTTGGGTTTTTTTGCAGGCATGAAAAAAAAAAAAAATCCTTTAAATAAAGCTGGTAATTTCTTAGCAAGTGAGGGGTTATAAAGGCTGGTGCTGAACGACATTCCCAACTGGGATAGTAGTGCAGGGCTCCCACACGTGCCCGCAGCACTGCCTGTTGGTGGCCCGTTGCCTGGCTTTGGCACTGCAAAATTAACCATCATCTTTGACAATTCTGTGTTTGCCATTTGTGTGCTGCTACTTGTGAGAGGTGTGAGCTGAAATCCCAGTTCAGCTCTAGACAAAGAGCTGCTGTAGCAACATCAACTTTACTGGTGTTATGCTGGGAACAGTATATCATGTTGCACGCCAGTAGATGGCACAGCTTTTATATCGGCTAATTATATAGGGAGAAAATGACGCTCTGTGCTGCTTCTGTTGCTGATCTTAGCTATGCCCTGCTCTCTGCTCACACAAATGAAGAGGTCTCTACTAATGTGAGGAAGTTGGTGAAGATCACGGGAGATGACGTTGACTTTTGTAATGTTCAGGGACAGTGGGAAACCATGCTGGGGAAAGGGAGGTAAAGCAACCATGCTCTTGGATGAGTTTAGAAGCAGATAAGCAAACTTCATGGTGCTGGTAGTTTACCTTCCCAAGCGCTTTACAGCTAGTGATGAATTCCCTTAGGATAGATGTGTTTGACAGCTCCAGCTTTACATATTGGGAAACTGAGGCCTGGAGAGCTCATACTTTGGTTTTGGTACCTGTGGGAAAAAGAGCTGTGCTTCCTAATTAATTTCTGGGACTTGAGCTACAAAGTGTCCTTCATGCATGGTTACTACAATAACATCTCCTGGGAGCTTAAAGCTCCTTCTCTCTGCTCTGCTTGGGTTTGGAACTATTGTTCCCTGACCTGTTCAGGCTTTGAATGTGATTTTTTTTTTTTAGTAGAAAATGTGAAATCCATCCTCCTGAAGGACTTCAGTTGAATGAGTTGCTAAATCTTCCCCTTCATGATGCTGCCCAGCTATTCTGCACCTCCCCTAAACCAAAGCATCACACTGGCTCTTTTGGACTGAGCACGTGGAGCTTACTGAATGGTGGCCATTAGAGCTTGGAGGGTTGCTCAAGTGCAGCAAGACAGCTGTGAAATGGAGATGGAGGTCACTTGTCCTTCTGCACCCCTGTCCTGGGAGATGGGCAGAGACCCCAACGTTAGAAGCAACCTTTCTACCTTTTGCCTCCTGAGGAACGTTTTTTCATGGCTGAAGCCGATTGTTGCGAGTGGATGGAAAGGATATATCCCAAATCTTGAGGGCCTGGAGTACGTGTGGAATATAAAACAGTCTATGTACATGCTGCTGTAAATAGAGTTGTCACTCTAAAAGAAGTGGGGTTTCTAGTGCTTGTCAGATCACTTTAAAACCATTTTTATTACTAGATTATGTTCTAAGATAAAGTTTATTGTAGCAAAAAAATAAAAAAGAAGGAAGGTGTAGGATTTGACTGCAGATTTGGAAACACGCTTAAAAATTCTGACGAGTCTTTGAGCCTTAGCTGAGGGCAGACTGCCTGCTTCAGGGTTTTCCTCTGGGTCATCTCCTGACCAGCTGACTTGAGGGATGATTTCCTAATTTCATTGCAAACTCCTCCCCTAGCATATCACGTTTTATAATCAAACAATAACGTGACATATGGACTTTGGCACAGAAGCTCCAGCTCACAAATCTTGTGTCCTTTATATGGGGAAGAAACTTTCAGGGCATCTGTCCTAGCTGGGAGTTCTGGGGAACACTCTGCTCTCTGAAGACAGCTTTAAAACAACCACCCTAAGGATTTTGTGTCAAAACTGAGGATTGGTCCTGGCACACATTGACTTTCTTCTTTCTTTTCTCCTCCCCCGTGAGCATTGCTGCTCTAGTTGTATCCTTTGTCTATGCTCTGACTTTTAGTGCTATGTCTGCAGGTAGGTGCCGGCTCTTTTGATAGCTCTTCCTTTCAGATACCAGTAGCATCCCCTCTTCTAACCCAGCCCTTTCCATCTTTTCTTTCTTGTTTTACCTACTCATGTTTGTCTACCTTTGATACATATGTGAAAAAGTTGTTCTCTATTGCCTCAGCTGTTAATTTTTCTCTGGCCATGCCAGAGAAGGCAGCAGGCTCCTCCCACCAGGCTTGGACTTCAGAGTTGTGTTGTTTCACATCTACCTGTTCTGTCTACCATCCTAGTTTAGATAACCACAAAGCACATCACAGACCAGATGCTGGAAGAGGCGGTTGTTTTGCAAGTGCCATCTGAATGCTGCAGCCCCTTGCACTGTGCAGAGTGAACATGGTATGAAGATGTAAGAAGAATGTTTGGATGCAGCAAACCAGCTTGTGGTCAGAACATGGCTTTTTTGAATGTTGCATGGATATTTGAAGGAAGGAAGGATTCCTCAGAAGGAAATGAGCTGGATTTAACTCAGACTTGTGCAGAGCCACATTTACCATAATCTTTGGCCTCCAAAGAACCGGATATATTTTGCATACAGACTAATGCAGATACTCTCCCTTGCCTTTGATATTAATGTTTTTCTGTCTTTCTTACCTCCAGCCCCTACTCAAACCCAGAACCTCTGCAAGGTTCTATTCTGAGTAGCTGCTTTTCTCCCTCTGTGATGAGCATCCCTAAAACCTGAGCTGTAATAGCATCCCTGCTAATTATATCACTGCAGATTTATTTCATGGTAATATTATTGCTGGCCTCAGGCATCACCACTATCATTGGGAAACATCGAATGATCACAGCTCCTTAGCTGCCTCCATTAAACCTGAGACAAGTGTCTGGGCCTGTTTATATATTTGTCTTTTGATGAGAGCAGGGGATTGATGAGCTGGTGGATGCGAGGTTTGCAGAATGTGCCCTGAAGGGAAGCTTGCCTCGTCACAGCAACCATAAGGTGCAGATGACAGGATCACTGGCTGAATGCATATGCAGTCTGGGAAGTGGGGAGTGAGGCAAGAGCATCACCTTTATCTCTTCAGGGCAGACCTTGCTCCCCCTCACAGCAGCAGCCATCACCGGAGGCTGCACAGTGTTCTGTGCCGGATGGCGCTGTGCTCAGATCGGTCGTGCTGGCAGCTTGATCAGAGCTGATTCTGGGGAAGGGGGCAGTTTGAATAAGCCAGATGCCTTATGATGCTTTCTGCTGAAAGTCTTGGAGGTAGGGCAAAAGAAGAGACAAAAAAATGAGCACTGTTTTTAAAAAAAAATAAAAATGGAGAAAAAATAATTCAAGAGTTTTCTCTGCTTTCCTTTCTAGAAGTAAAACTCTTTGGTCGGTGTGCTGGGTACTAAGCCTCTGCTAAGGACATGACTGTAGCTCAGTGCTGTATCCCCAGGCTTCTTCTGTTCCTGGGACACAAGCTCATAGCTGCTTGGTGCTGCAGGCTGTCCACCTTCTGGAGCGCAGTGGTAGGATGACAGTAGGTCTGTAAGGTGAAGCACCTGGTGCTGAAGAGTTGATATCTGCACTCTGTTTTTGGAGAATGTATTGAAATATTTCACCATACCTCCCAGTACTGCACAGGTTTGTTGTGAGGGAGTTTTTGTTTGCCCCTGAAGCTTGGTTAGACTGGCTGGTGTGATTTATGATGACCATCATCCCCAGCCAGTCTGTTGGTCTTCCCCACGGATGCCTGTGGTCCCCAGGCATCCACTTAAGGGAACAGAAGAAGAGTATCACAGATCTGAGATTTATGTGGAGAAGGTGATAACTTACCAAGATACCTTTCAAGATCCATTAAAGTAGCTCAGTTGTTAGTGACTTTACTGTATCTGGACATAAAGTCCTTTTTGCTTATGGTGTGAAGTGCTCCAGCACAGCGATGAGTGGGCCAAAAACTTGACTGAAATGGGGTCAACAAATTGCATGTAGACATAAGGCGCTTATACTCAGACTGCATCAAGTCTCCTGGTAATTTCAGCAAAACAGTCAGAGCAGAAATATGCTGATAATTATTTAAATTAGACTCCAAGCATTGAATTATACACTTTTTTCTTCAAGTAACAGCACTTCAGCACTTGTCCAGATGAGTGCTAATTTACCCAAATGGAAAGGTTTATTAAACATTCCAGACAGTGCTTTAGTAATATTTAGGACGGCAATTTTGCTTTATTATATCTCTTAACAAAGAGGACATGGGCTTCTTGATCCAGCACCAGAGCAGTCAGGGGATTCTGGGCAAGATCCGTGTCAGTTCTGCCTGGTCGTGAATTAAGATGCATAATTTCTGCTTCAATTCTACCTCTTTTCCAAGTGCAAACGTGGGACCCAATTTGAAAAAAAAAAACACTGACTGACCTGACCAGATTGAGGGACACTCAAAATCTGGACATCTTCTAGGTGCAGGAGTCACGGCCATGATTTGGAAATGTTGAACGATGAAACTGAGTTTGCTCTAGTGAAATGGGCAGAGTGCTGAGGAAGATGAGCATCAGATCCTCCTGCTGCCCCTTGCTCACTCTAGGACTCCTTTGACAACTGTGTCATTTTGTGGAGAAATTTAGGTGCATGAAGATGATCTTAACCCATCATTTGCCATTCATCACCAATCTGTCACATGCAGCTTCCTGGTCTCTGTTGTTACCATTTGTATTGTCATATAGGTGTGCCTACAAAATGACAGATTCATTTGACTCTGAGCTGGAAGCTATCCAGTGTGTTTATCTTTGGCAAGACCGTCTTCATACTAATCAGACTGTGGTATGCTGGTTTTGCTGTTTCCCTTAGGACTCTAAATTTCTTTGTTTTGTATATTTGAGAAGATGCTTCACAAAGCTAAGTGGCTAGAGGTTCTGCTAAAAGATCCACTAGGAGTCTTCTGCTGCTTTTGTCTGTGTTTGTAGGGGTTTGGTTCTGTGGCTTCTCCCAGGACTCAGATGGGGAATTAGGACTGCTTGCATAGATTAGAAATAATACAGACTTATAGTCTGAGAATCTTCTCACAAAGAGGGTGGTTGTATGGGGTGAGTGCTTCTTGGCCATCCATCCAGGGGAAAATTTCCTTTAGGCTTTGAAATTCCTCTGGGCCCTCCAGAATAGAGACTGCCACCTCCTTTCTGTGTGCATGCTCAACAAAAACATAGAAATATTGCAGACTATACCCAAATCTATGTTGTGCTGTTTATATTTTTAAGACTGTTTGAGGCAGAGGCAGGGACAGAATTTTGAGAAGGCCTTCAGTTTGATGCTGTTAAAGTTTCAATAGGACTTGAAGGAACAGGGTATGGATAGAAATTCACTAGCTTTCTGCTGTAGGACAGTATAATTTTGCATACATCTTGTTCACCGATAATGGTTTTCCTCTGTCCTCTGATTATTGGTGGGAACTATCATCTTTGCTGTTCTATAGTAGATATCTTTCTTTATTGAAGTTTTTCCTCATTGGTCCTTCCATANCTATAAATCTTGGGAATGTCTGGAGCTCTGTCTGTTAGCAGAAGATTTGGCAAGGGAGAACCTATTGGAGTTCTGGGTTGTAAATAAATTCTTCCAGAGCTGGGATGCAGCCAATAGTGATGGAAAGATTTTGGCTCAGTTTCAGCCACTTGGCCTGTTTTCGGTACCATCAGGTGAGCAAGTGGTGTCAGAGCAACTAGTGGAAAGGCTGTGGCTGCATTCCTATGCAACTGTGCATGTTACATGTCCCAGAGGAGAATCAGAGAAGTGGATCTTCTCTATAATTAATGCAGAGGATCTCTAATCTCCACAGAGAGCTGGAGTCACCCCAGGCAGGTTGGATATTGTTGTGTCCTGTTCTGCTGGAAATTCAGAAGAGCTACCCAGGGAAGACATGCCTTCTCTGCTCCTCAGTGTGGGTGGGCAGCAGGCCAGGTCTTCTAGGGACCACTGTCGATCCCCATCCTCCTTGTGCTCTGGGAAGGGCAGCTGTGCTGTCACAGCTCCGGAGAGGTGGGCAGTGTGTGTCTGAGGGAGGGACCTGGTGCCATGAAGATAGCATAGCATGGTGATGGACACCTTGCTGCTTGCATATAGTTGGTCACCAGCTCAGCCTTGGGCTTCCTGCTCTTCACTGTGCAGAAAATTATGCTCACAGAATATCCGATGGCATAGTGTCATGAACGTTTCTAGCAGGCCCTCAAGTCTCCAGAACAGCAGAGCTTGTTGTGGGGACAACAGAGCTGTCTTACTAAAATCTGTTTGGTGAGACCAATGAGTGAGCCCTGCTCTGCTCACTCACCAGCTGCCACATCCCACCAGGCAGCTCTCCTTTTCTGGTGAAACCCACTTTCACCAAGGTTTGCAAAATGTGGCTGTTGCAGAGTGTTTCAGGGCAGCAACCAAGGTAAAACCCTGCCATGACTATCAATTTCCCGTTATGCAGTACTGCTGCTATTTACAGTCCTGGCAGTTGGCTGGTAGGAATACAAAATTTGCAGGGTGGGGAACATAAATGAAAATAACTAGAATGGAAACTCTTGCTCTGCATTACTGGTGGTAAATGTTTTTTTTAGCATTTGGTGTCCCACAGGAAAGTGTGCTGTGGCACCTTGTCTATGGCAAAGCCCCAGCATGCTGTGGACCCTCAGCTGGTCTCATCCATCCACAGTACCAGGAATGTAGGGAAGCAGCTTAGAGTACTCATCCCAGCTAATCCACCTTTAAAAAGTGAAGAGAGACAGTCTGGGATTCAATTTTACTGTTCTAGCACCTTTCTTACCACTGATTGGAAGTGCTTAACCTCCTCTTCATTAATCAGTTTGAATTTTATCTAAAATTCATCCTCAATGAAGGTAAATTAGATAGAGTTTACTGCTTCAATCTTGGGCTGAAAATGATGGCAGTACATGCAGGGGTTAGCGGGTGAGTGCATTGCAGCTTGGTTTAGAGTGACTTTGTATTTTTGGTGTTTCTGTACAGACAAAGTTGGAGGAGTTGGCTGTGTCCTGTGTGTTTCGTTCCCCACAGGCGCTGCAGTCAGGACAGACACCTGATACTTGTACTGGTGTATTCCAGGTGACACGTGGTTGGGGTGCCACAATCCAGAGCAGCAGTATGAGGAAATCACCAAGTCACTGAGGTTGGCAGGGACCTCTGGAGATCATGTAGTTGAATCCCTGCTCAAAGCAGGATGAGATGGACCAGGCTGCCCAGGAAATCAAATCTTCTTAGGGAGGTTGCTGTCATTGTCCTTGCCTTACAGACAGGCAGAATAAGCCTTGGGTAGTGACTGGGTAGTCCTGGAGTGCATCTTAAATGTCTAATGAGTGTTCTGTGCAGGATTTCAGCCATACCCCTTCCTTGGGAAAAGGTAATGCTGGCAAGGTGCTCACTTTTGAACTCTGCCATCCATCCAAAACCTTCAGGCCTTCCCCAGGGTGAGAATCCCTCATGATGGCTGAAGCTGACAAGGCAGGGAGCTGGGATTGATTTGCTGCAATATTGCAGAAAGCTGATGGATAATTTACCTAATCTGTAGAGCTGAGTCGAAATGCAGAAGAGCTGCTCATCATGCCACAGCTCCAGTTTACATTGGGAGGGAAAGGGGGGAGTGCATCCATGAGAGAGGCACAAGCTCTTTCTCTGCCTCAATCACTTGTCCCTGCTTCTACTTGGGGTGCAGAAGAAATGGCAAGAATGGTTTGTTTCTTCCCTTTCTTTCCTGGTGAGGGCAGATAATGTAAGAATTAACCTCCAGGGATGTCAGTGACTTCCTAGAAGAAAAATATCTCATTTGTAGGCTCCTAAGAAAATGCATTTCACTGTCAGGAACTGCATCTAGAGGGCTCTCTCTCTGTTAAGATATAGACATTATTGTAAAGCATCCTGAGTCCCCAGTGTGTCATCCCCACTGTTGGCCTAGAAGGCTTTTATAGCACAAATCTGACTCCCTCTTGCAAAGCACTTCATTGTGCTTCTTATGAGGGTTCAGGACCTGGTATATGAATCTGCTCTTTACATGAGGCAGGTTAACAGCTTCTCCATCATCTCACGGAAAAGAGAAACATGGGGTAAAACAGAACAAACCAAATTTTGCTGCACTGCTTGAAACAGCTTGTGAGCTGTGAGTTTGTCCCTGTAGTCTTTTCCTCATGCCTTCTGTTGTGACTGATGATTGGGATGAGAGCAACTTGGTGCTGTGGAGGAACTCCCTCTTTAGGGGGAGGAACTAGTGATGCACTCTTTGCTTCTGCGATTGCACACCAAGGCTGGTTTTGCCTTTGCATCTTTGCTCTCAGCTGCATTAAATTCTTGCTAGAGTACTTGGAAATCTGTTCTTAAAATCCTGGGCAATATAGCAGGATTCTGGTCAAACCCCCTGCACAAAGCAGGGTTGATTAGATGTGTTGCTCAAGGGCCTTGTCTGTTGGGTTTTCAGGATCACCAAGGGTGAAGCTCCAGCACTCTGGATCCCTGTTTCAGTGCTGGCCAACCTTAAGTGATATTTTTTTTAACATTTGCCATGTTGTGTCCACTGCTTCTCCTATCCTTGTGCACTTCCAAAATCAGTTTGGTTTCAACGTACTCCAGAGACATGTTGAACTGCTTGCACCCTGCTCTATTGCCTTTCCACCAGCTGCAGGAGTGGTTAAAACCCCTGAGTGTACCAAAGTTTATCTTTTCTCTTCAGAGGCAGTCCCTTGGGTGATCTCTTGCTTGGTACCTCTTTCTTGGTACCTCTTTCTTGCTTTGTTCTTAGTCTCCTTTACCCCATTAAACACATAGTTTTGAATCAGCAGCCAACATAACCCTCTGCCTGCATACTTCCATTTCTGATATGTCCTGCATACAGAGCCTGTGCTTTTAGGTGATGCCTTATTTCAATATTGCTACTATAGAGAGAAAACGTCTCAGCCTCCTTTCATTCAGGAAAAAAAGTGTTATGCAAATAGCTTCAAGACCAACCTTCTTGTCCCTGGATTGCCACAGGGAGCTGGATGTCACCGTGGCCTTGGGCAGGCAAGCAGAGAGCTCTCCTTCGTGGTGCTGATGCTTGGAGAGACTCTCTTGCCTGCTCTGATGTTCACTTGTCACCAGAGGAGGTGGCATAACTGTGCTTGAGCACTCCTGTTGCCCAGTGTTGAATGACAGTTGGTTGAACAGTGGAAAGGGTTTCCCAACCTTTTGAGTATTCAAAACTCAACTCAACACAGTCCAGTGCTAGTACTCAATGGCTCCAACTGAAAGGGGACTGGGACATACAATGGTCTTTTTATCTGAGTGGGCTTTCACACTTTGGACTGAGGAAGTAGGGTGGTTGGTGGTGCACAAGTGATAGAAGACAAGCTGTGTGTAGTATGTAGGACACCTGCTTCTGACTCCTGGCCAAGCTGAGCTAAAGGAGGGAGTCTTACACATGACTGTGTTGAAGTCATCGGGTGAACATCATGTCTCCAACTTACTCTATAGGTCTTTTGCAGATTTCATGTGCCAGAGATAAAATAATACAGGAATTGTTAAATTGGCTTTTTTTTTTTTTCAGGTGTAGGAAACAGCCTAGCCATTCAGCTAGAGAGCACCAATCAGTGTTGGCAGGGTGGGCTATGATGACTGCTGTCAAACGCTGTTCCTGAGGACACTGGGGAAAACAAGGGAGTTAGTGGTAAAACTACACAATGCTGGACCTCACTTCACAGAGCAGCCAAAACAAGGGGTGCAGGGAAACTCAGCAGGAGCACAAGGACTGCCAAACTGACAGCAGTAACGTGTGTAGGACAACGTGTTAGAGAAGTGAAAGAATCGATCTGTGTGATGTTTCCAGTAAATTCAACAGATGCCTCCAGGACACAGGAGTTACACCAGTGTCAGGTTCACCTGGCCTTTCCCATAGGGCATCTGATGGACTCAGAGTATTGTCCCAATGGACTGTAGCAAATTGTCTGACCTTTAGGCATGGAAGTTCATTAAAGATTTCCTTTACTGCTTTGCTAAAACAAGAGTTTCTGCTGTAGCAAAGAACGGCACTAAAAAAATCCAGAAGTTGTAAAATTGAATTGTGCAGAATCTGTAATATACCAAAAGCAGCCACATCTGAGCTGTGGTAAAAAGGAATTTTTCTGGTCCCTGACAGACTTCCTCTGCATGTCCAGTCTGCATCCGAAGTGGGCTTTTTGCTGTCTCCCCTTATTGTAGTCTCCTAATTGGTTTGATACATTCACTCCTCAGTCATTGTAAGCATTAAAGTGCAGTGAGTCACAGTAGATAGCCCTTTTCCATCTACATTTCCTATTAAGCAAATTCCAAATTAAGCTTTTCTTCCTCTCTCCCCTCCTCCCCAACTTAAACCTTTCATATGTGCCAAATAACTTGTGTATTAGAAATGCTGGTCTCACAGGTGGTGCGTTCTCTTCCCCCCACCACTTCCTGGTCAAGTTACAGAGAAGTGATAGATCATCATAGGAACACATTTGTTGCATCTTGCTCTGGATTGGTCCCTTGAATGCATTTCTGTATTGTGGTTTTGTTGTTATAACAGGATAGTGAATGATTCATTACTGTCTCACAGTGGAGGGGTCAGTGGGTCACCCACAACCATACCTTCTTATAATATGGAATTTAGTTCTGCTGAGGGATTGCTCACCATTTGTAACACACACTGCTCATTTCTGTAGAGTGCTCATAGCCTCTGCTAATTTTTTATAAAGGGTTAATTAATAGGATTCTACTCTAAAGAGTGAATCCAGTGTTCTTTGATTCTGGTCCTTCAGCTAAAGTAACAGATCTCTTACTGAAAACAACAATAATTTATTCTTGAGAACAAGGTTTTGAGGTGCTGTATCAAAGCTTCATGAAAAACTGAATGTGGCATCTACCTCTCCTCTGATCACTGATTTTGTAATTTTATAAAAGAAAGCAATCAAGTTTGTCTCATTATATTGGTGCTCATTGTTCAATTCCATTATCCTTTTAGGCGTTTCTCTTAATGTTTGTTTCACTGTTTCAGTAAGGCTTGAAATTAGACTAATTCCCCAGATCACTCTTCTTCCAGTTTTACAACATAGATAAAACAGATTAAGATTAGCGAGTTCTGAAAATCAAAGAGGCAAAAAGATAGAACCATTAAAGTGCTGAAAGAGACTGCCTGGTCCTGTTAGCCCCTGTTCTGAAGGCAAAAGCAGAGGGTACCTGGTATAATTAAAAGGCAACAGGTCTACTGCAAGTTAAACAAAATCATAAAATCATAGAGTGGTAGNCCCAGTCCCAAAATGCTTTTAAAAAGCGAACAGGCCAAACTTGCTGCTCAAAGATGTTGTCAGGGCAAGAAATTTAGGAAGACACAAAAAAAGGGGGAGCTTGTCATGAATAAGAACAGTAGCTCCAGTTCTGCAATTGTGATAATCCTTGCTTATGTAGTGTTGCCATTGTTACAGTGGGTTTATGTGAGTGATGGAAGCTTTCAAGATCAATGTGAATATCAGTAAATAGAGCTGGGGAGAAGATAAATGACCAAGGCTGTTCTGTTTCTTGCTTTGGGAAGACTTAAGGCAGTAATTAGTGAAGCCAGGAAAATTATTTCCCTTCTTACAGACATATTTTGTAAGATATGTAGTTTCAGTCTTTCAGGCTGAGGAGAGTTGGGTCTTTCTCTAGACCACTTGCAGGATGTGAAAGTTGGCAGGATTCCAGGACACTTCCACTACAGTAGTTTCTCTGCTTTTCTTGAAAGATACAGTAAAACTTTCCCATTCATACTTTACAAACACACCACAGACTGAGGCCACCGGGCAGTAACTCTCTCTAGATACCTTCCCAAGCAGGCATCTTCTCCTTTACTAAGCTCTAAACTGTTTTGTATCTCTGACCTACAATGGGTAGGGTGGAAGAGTATCTTTTGTTAATACCTACCATACTGGCTGAGCCAGATAGCTACTCTGCCTTTTCAACTCTATTAACTATTTGGATATAAGTTATATATTTTTGAATTATTAATGGGAATATGAACAGGAAAGACGAGAATAAGCCCACTGCTCTAGTGAAAATCTTAGGCTTAGATGTGCAAGTGCATATTCAGTGCTTCTCTCTCTCCACTTCATTATTGCTTTCTAAGCCTTCTCCCTTAAAAATGAAACAGATCCTTAAACAGGCAGTAGTTTTTCATGCATTTTACTCATTCTATTAAAAGACCTTGACCCCTCCATTTCCATCTTTTGGGATAAAAGTAGTAAGTTGTGCCAATTTGGTAGTCAGTGTGTGGAAATAAGTGTGTCTATGAAATGCAGTCTCTTTGATTGCCTGCATTTAAGCCTGATTATGTTCAAATCACCCAAACATCACAAGGTTCTATGTGAAGTATAATAATCTGTCATCAGAGGCAGACAGAGAGATGGGGAAACAACTCTTCAGATTTTGGTAGAACCCAGAGAATTTTACGCATCAGCATTTCAAATGTCAGCCAGTTGGGTATGTCACAGAGCCAAGAGCCCTGGTGCTATTTCACAAACACTGAAGCTCAGAGATCTCTGAAAGGGGTAAGACTTTAATGCCAAGATTTTTGTAAATCCATCCCAAAAGTTACACCATTCACTTACATGCTACCAGATTCCACCAGTCTTCACCACTGCTAACAATTTGACACTCCAGTTGGATGTAGTGGAGATGAAAACAGAACTTTTGCCAGCCTTCCACAGAGAATGGAGTAATCCGCGAGCATAATGCGCGTGTTGCTGCTGAGCAGTGTGTCCTAGACCTTGCACTTGGCCTTTGCCAGGACAGATTTCTTAATCCATTTCCCCTCCAGGAAGAGCATTCAGTGTGCTCTGATTGTGCTCAGGCACAGTAAATACAGTCCTTCTGCCTTGGACTGTCTCAGGTGCAGTCCCGAGACTGCATCCCTTCACATATTTTTGTTTGTTCATGGTTTTTTTATTGCTTCTCACCTGGGAGGTAATATCTGCAACCCTAAACTGATTGCCTCAGCTTCTAGCCCAGCAGTTCATGGCCACAAAATTATAGAATCATCTAGGTTGGAAAAGAACTTCAAGATCATCAAGTCCAACCATTAACCCTGCTCTACCAAGTCTACCACTAAGCTGTGTCCCCGAGCAACACATCTACACAGCTTTTAAACACATCCAGGGATGGTAACTCATCCACCTCCCTGGGCAGCCTGTTCCAACACCTGCCAACCTTTTCAGCAAAAGCTTTTTCCCAACATTCAGTTTAAACCTCTCCTGTTTCAGTTTTGGGCCATTCCTGCTTGTTCTAGCATTAGTTACTTGTGAGAAGAGACCAGCACCTGCTTCTATACAATGTCCTTTCAGGTAGTTGTAGAGAGTGATATGGTCTCTCTTCAGCCTCCTTTTCTTCAGAACAAACAGCCCCAGTTCCCTCAGCCACTCCTCATAGGACTGTCTTCCATTTCAGGGGGCTGGTTGTCTAGTGAACAACTATTTCTACTGCTAAAGACTGAGGCAAAGAAGGCATTAAGCACCTCAGCCTTTTTGTCATCCATTGTCACTATGTTTTCCTCTGCATTCAGTAAAGGTTGGAGATTCTCCTGGGTCCTCCTTTTATTGTTAATATATTTATAGATATATTTTTTATTGTCTTTAACAGCAGTAGCCAGGTTGAGTTCTGGATGGGCTTTGGCTCTCCTAATTTTCTCCTTGCATAGCCTCACTACATCTTTGTGGTCCTCATGAGAGGCCAGTCCCCTCTTCTCAAGCCCATTCTCCTTTGGTTCCTGAGTTCCAGCCAAAGCTCTCTATGCAGCCAGGCCAGTCTCTTCCCTTCTGGCCTGTCTTTCATCACACTGGGACAGCCTCTACTGTGCNGTCTTCCATTTCAGGGGGCTGGTTGTCTAGTGAACAACTATTTCTACTGCTAAAGACTGAGGCAAAGAAGGCATTAAGCACCTCAGCCTTTTTGTCATCCATTGTCACTATGTTTTCCTCTGCATTCAGTAAAGGTTGGAGATTCTCCTGGGTCCTCCTTTTATTGTTAATATATTTATAGATATATTTTTTATTGTCTTTAACAGCAGTAGCCAGGTTGAGTTCTGGATGGGCTTTGGCTCTCCTAATTTTCTCCTTGCATAGCCTCACTACATCTTTGTGGTCCTCATGAGAGGCCAGTCCCCTCTTCTCAAGCCCATTCTCCTTTGGTTCCTGAGTTTCAGCCAAAGCTCTCTATGCAGCCAGGCCAGTCTCTTCCCTTCTGGCCTGTCTTTCATCACACTGGGACAGCCTCTACTGTGCCTTTAAGACTTCCTTCTTGAAGTAGGTCTAGCCTTCCTGGACTCCTTTACCCAAGGGACTTTGTCAATCAGACTCCTGAACAGGCCCAAGTCTGCCCTCAGGAAGACCAAGGGGGCAGTGTTACTGGCCCCCTTTCATTACTTCCCCAAGAACTGAAAACACCATCCTTTCATGATCGATATGCCCAAGATGGCCTCCAGCTGTTACTTCCCCCATGAGTCCTGCTCTGTTCACAAACAGCAGGTCCAGGAGAGCACCTTCCCTTGTTGGCTTCCTTACCAGCTCTATCAAGAAGTTATCTTCTGCACATTCCAGGAGCCTTCAGGGCTGTTCTCTCTCTGCTGTATTGTATTTCCAGACATCAAATAGAATAATTTATATACCTTCTAGGTTATGACACTGATAGGTTGGCAGTGCCTGGTACTCATCAGGAGGGACACAAGGACACCTTGGTATCCCCTTGCCTGCAATCCCATTGCGGTACAGGTATGTCCCATGGGATCACTGCATGCTGTGCTGCCTATCGCATGGACAGAGCCTCCTGCTTTCCCAAGTGGCTAGTCTGTCACTTCTTCGTCAGAGTTGTGCTCAGTCAGAAAAGTTTCAANGGACTCCTTTACCCAAGGGACTTTGTCAATCAGACTCCTGAACAGGCCCAAGTCTGCCCTCAGGAAGACCAAGGGGGCAGTGTTACTGGCCCCCTTTCATTACTTCCCCAAGAACTGAAAACACCATCCTTTCATGATCGATATGCCCAAGATGGCCTCCAGCTGTTACTTCCCCCATGAGTCCTGCTCTGTTCACAAACAGCAGGTCCAGGAGAGCACCTTCCCTTGTTGGCTTCCTTACCAGCTCTATCAAGAAGTTATCTTCTGCACATTCCAGGAGCCTTCAGGGCTGTTCTCTCTCTGCTGTATTGTATTTCCAGACATCAAATAGAATAATTTATATACCTTCTAGGTTATGACACTGATAGGTTGGCAGTGCCTGGTACTCATCAGGAGGGACACAAGGACACCTTGGTATCCCCTTGCCTGCAATCCCATTGCGGTACAGGTATGTCCCATGGGATCACTGCATGCTGTGCTGCCTATCGCATGGACAGAGCCTCCTGCTTTCCCAAGTGGCTAGTCTGTCACTTCTTCGTCAGAGTTGTGCTCAGTCAGAAAAGTTTCAACATGGGGATGGCTTTTAAATCACTGACTTACATTTAGGAAAGCAGGGAGAGGCTTTGTCATTTCTCTTCTACAGTGCTGAGGCTGTTGTGTATAGAGTCCTGTCTAGATCTGGGTTCCCCCCTTGTGTAGGCGTGATGTGTGGGAGAAGGAAGAGAAGGAGCAGGAGTTATAACTCTGAGTCCCTGTCTTCTCTCTGCCTCTGTGTGGCTGCTGGTAATTTGAATTGTCAGCTTAATGCATTCATCCATTTAACTCAAAAATAGGTTTGAAGAGCAGAAGAGGGCGAGGGCAGGCCCGTTGACTGAAGTGGGGTGTCTGCATTGAAGAATTCCAGCTTTACTGTTTCCCAGTCAAACCTCAGTAATGTCTCCAGTGGATGGTAGTCAGAGGTTTTCCTTTGTCTGCTAAGGCTGGAAGGTCTCTGGGTTGGGAACTCTCTCCTACAGATGTGTGTGTGTGTATTTGGATGTGCGTGGGCACTGCCTGGTACAGCAGTGGTCTCTGGACTGGAGAGCTCTGGGGGACCATCACAGAACAAAACCACTGCAGTACCAGTACAGTGGGCGAGCAGAATGCATGCTATTTGCTTGTCTCCAGGAGCTATGCCTGGAGGTTTCCACGTCCTCTGAGAAAGCATGGTTGTTGCAGTTTTAGGGCTGTATTCTCAGTCTCTCTAAATCACTGAGAAAAAAATGGTTACTGTTATTTTTTTTTTCTTGTGCTTTGCTAGTTCTGTTCAGGGCTGTTGCACCAGATTTTCTTCCTTTTATCCTCTTGTTTTTCAATATGTCTGCCTTTTTCCTTTCTCTTTATATAGAGATTTGTCCTTTCTTTTATAGAAATTAAAATGCCACATCCCCACCAATCTAAGACTGAAGCAAAAGTGAGACTAGAGAATAGTTTGTTTCTAATTGAGATTTGAAAACTATCTCTCAATAATGCTTTCAGCTATTACGCGTGGGAATATTTTGATTACACTTGTTATTGCAAGCCCACATTCTGCCATAGGAGAGGACAAATGAGAGCAGGATTTCCACCAAGAGGTGTCTACCATGACGAGCAGATGGCTCAGGGTGGAAGCCATGTTACATGTGCACATACATCACTGCATGGCGTGTGAGCTTGGTGTGAAGAGGCATGCAGTGATGTAAAACACTGGCAGGTTTGCTTGCCTGTACTGGGCTTTTCTTTCTTTGTCCTTCTGTATCCTTTAGCACTACTGAGCTCCAGCTCTCTGGGGATTTCCTGAGCACCAGGAAAGCATCCCCGGTGCCTTTGGAGCATTTTCAGTGAGAGTGCCCTAGAAGATGGGCTGAAGGCTTCCAGCCTGGGTCTGGGGGTCTACAAAGGAAAATGGAGACAAGCTAGCCTTGTATTATTAAGTGTAAACTCCCTACCTGGAACATACAGCTCAGCTGGAAAACCAAGAGGAGTCTGTAAGTCAAAAAAAAACCCCAAAAAAANGCAGCCAGGCCAGTCTCTTCCCTTCTGGCCTGTCTTTCATCACACTGGGACAGCCTCTACTGTGCCTTTAAGACTTCCTTCTTGAAGTATGTCTAGCCTTCCTGGACTCCTTTACCCAAGGGACTTTGTCAATCAGACTCCTGAACAGGCCCAAGTCTGCCCTCAGGAAGACCAAGGGGGCAGTGTTACTGGCCCCCTTTCATTACTTCCCCAAGAACTGAAAACACCATCCTTTCATGATCGATATGCCCAAGATGGCCTCCAGCTGTTACTTCCCCCATGAGTCCTGCTCTGTTCACAAACAGCAGGTCCAGGAGAGCACCTTCCCTTGTTGGCTTCCTTACCAGCTCTATCAAGAAGTTATCTTCTGCACATTCCAGGAGCCTTCAGGGCTGTTCTCTCTCTGCTGTATTGTATTTCCAGACATCAAATAGAATAATTTATATACCTTCTAGGTTATGACACTGATAGGTTGGCAGTGCCTGGTACTCATCAGGAGGGACACAAGGACACCTTGGTATCCCCTTGCCTGCAATCCCATTGCGGTACAGGTATGTCCCATGGGATCACTGCATGCTGTGCTGCCTATCGCATGGACAGAGCCTCCTGCTTTCCCAAGTGGCTAGTCTGTCACTTCTTCGTCAGAGTTGTGCTCAGTCAGAAAAGTTTCAANAACAAAACCACTGCAGTACCAGTACAGTGGGCGAGCAGAATGCATGCTATTTGCTTGTCTCCAGGAGCTATGCCTGGAGGTTTCCACGTCCTCTGAGAAAGCATGGTTGTTGCAGTTTTAGGGCTGTATTCTCAGTCTCTCTAAATCACTGAGAAAAAAATGGTTACTGTTATTTTTTTTTTCTTGTGCTTTGCTAGTTCTGTTCAGGGCTGTTGCACCAGATTTTCTTCCTTTTATCCTCTTGTTTTTCAATATGTCTGCCTTTTTCCTTTCTCTTTATATAGAGATTTGTCCTTTCTTTTATAGAAATTAAAATGCCACATCCCCACCAATCTAAGACTGAAGCAAAAGTGAGACTAGAGAATAGTTTGTTTCTAATTGAGATTTGAAAACTATCTCTCAATAATGCTTTCAGCTATTACGCGTGGGAATATTTTGATTACACTTGTTATTGCAAGCCCACATTCTGCCATAGGAGAGGACAAATGAGAGCAGGATTTCCACCAAGAGGTGTCTACCATGACGAGCAGATGGCTCAGGGTGGAAGCCATGTTACATGTGCACATACATCACTGCATGGCGTGTGAGCTTGGTGTGAAGAGGCATGCAGTGATGTAAAACACTGGCAGGTTTGCTTGCCTGTACTGGGCTTTTCTTTCTTTGTCCTTCTGTATCCTTTAGCACTACTGAGCTCCAGCTCTCTGGGGATTTCCTGAGCACCAGGAAAGCATCCCCGGTGCCTTTGGAGCATTTTCAGTGAGAGTGCCCTAGAAGATGGGCTGAAGGCTTCCAGCCTGGGTCTGGGGGTCTACAAAGGAAAATGGAGACAAGCTAGCCTTGTATTATTAAGTGTAAACTCCCTACCTGGAACATACAGCTCAGCTGGAAAACCAAGAGGAGTCTGTAAGTCAAAAAAAAACCCCAAAAAAACAGCTGGCAAATGCCTCTGAAGTGCGAATGTCCAGCATGGGCAGGCAGAAGGGGAAAATTGTCAGCAGGAATATTCTGGGAGTATTCATGGAGTTAAACATGCTTTGTAATGTCAAAATACAGATGGGTGTGGAAAGGCTAAGCAGCTAACGGCTAGCTCAGTAGTCCTAAATCTGCAGTTCAGCTATAAACAAGCAAAGCCCGGTGTCCATTGGCAGCTTGACTTAGGAGTGCCTGGCTTCTGCGCATGGCTGAGCTCGGCAGTTAATGGCATCATGCAGCTGGCTCTGGGAGTGAGAAGTTGCTCAGTGACAGACAGTTAATGGGAAGGTTGCTGTGCCATTTGGGAAGGGTTCAGATGGACACCAAGCCATGAAAAGAGCTAAATTCAGAGAGGTAAAATAGCTTCTGGATGCTTAGGCCATCAGGTTCTCTGTGAAGGACAGACAAATGGAGACTGGAGAGAGCATGTTAGTCTGCTTAGGTTTGAGTGCAAGAAGTGGTTGAGCTGTGGCATCCTGGCATTGTGTTCAGCATAAGGGGTGACGGTGAGCTGCCTTTGTGTCCACATACCACCTATGTCCCTTTCTGCTCTGTGCAATGGGAGAGCCATGAGCTTAGAACTTACAGGCTTTGACAGCTCACTTGGCTGGTTGTTATTTTTTTTCCTAAACACTTCAGTCCAGGGTGCCACCCTGGACATCAGGGAGTTAATTTGTGTGTGAATGCAGAAGAATAAGAGTCTGTCAGAGGCAGCTTTTGGCAGAGCTGAGAGTGGAACTTCAGTGCCTGAAGATCTGGAGTCCTCTGAGTCATCTGCCTCCTGGGTGGCTGGACCAGAATGACAGGCTTGTATCTTCTGTCCAAAACCAGCCCTCTGGAGCCTGCAGCTCAGCCTGGCATTCATCACTGCTGCCTTCCTACTTCTAAACCAAGTGCTTGTGTATGCCTGGCCTCCTCTGCCCTCCCTCCCACACAGGCTCTGCTTCATGTAGGTATGGTGCCACAAAACAGGAGGCCAGGGGCTCTCAAGCCTGAGGGCAGAGCAGTGCTAGGAAAGTTTCCCACATCCTCTTTAAAAATAAACATACTTGTATGTATGGATTGCGTTCTTTTATGGAAAGAAGTGTACTTAATAATAACTGTGTTTCTTCTGCATCCTACTGCTGTAGTGATGCATACCTTCAGGGTCTGCAGCACTAGCCCTTGGTTCGTCCCTCCGTGACTTACTTCCTGCACTGGGTTAGAAAGCAAAGATCTGGAGCTGTTTGAGCGGTGTGAATGGCACTGTGTCTGCAGGTCCAGGGTCCAGGATCCCCTCTCTCCTCAGAGCCAAGCCTGTCACTTCTCCAGTGATCCCAGCATAGTGCAGCAGGCAGGCAGGAGACACCACAGGCAAGTGTATTTGTAAGTTAAACATTTGCTCAGCTGGGCGGCTGAGAGAGTGAATCCCTTATTTTTGTCTCCTCCTTTTAGGATAAAAGGTCAAATTTACATTGAATAAATTTGTGTTCCAGACAAACAAATGTAAAACCAAATGTAACTGCTTGAGTGTGTGCAAGGGGTATTGGCTGCTAACTAGGGCACTCAGGAGAGTGCTCACTGACTTCTGGAGGCAGGCGATTACTCTCAAGTATTGTTCTTTTCAGAGCAAGCCTTTGAAGGGAGAGCAGGGGAGTAGGCAGGTGTTGCAGGGAGAGGGACAGAGGCAACGTGGTGGCTGCTGCAACAGCTTTGTCTGGCTATGGGCAGGCAGAGCCAGGACCAGGCTGCTCAGGAGGCCTCTCTTGCTGCATCAGGGAGGGCCGGAAAGTGGTAACCCTAAACCGCAGTGATTTGTAGAGCAAAGGGCTGAAATCTGCCGGAGCTGCAGGAGTTTGGGGAAGTGCTGAGCATCATCAGCTTCTTCTTGAAATGAGGCCTGTGGAGCTTTTCTTTTTGACCGGTGGGCATCTGAGGAGGAGCTGCAGGAGGATGCTAGAAGAAAAGAGCAATGTCGCAGTCATGGGGAGGAACGCCAGGGCCAGGGTGCAGAGCCAGAAGTAGTCTCATCTCGAGGCTCTCCCCAGATCTTTATCTCTGCCCTACTTTGTCATGCTGCAGCCTCCTCTCTCCCAGCAGTTCATCGTTTGTCACTTTCTCTCTTGAATCATCCCGCCCACCTCCGAGCATTGAAACTTCCTGGTCAAGGAGTGCATAGCCACTGTACCCTTGCTGTTCAGGTCTCCCAGGAGAGCTTGGATGGAGATGGAGAAGGGATGGCTCTTACCTCTCCTTCAGAGTTGTGTGTGTGCTCAGAGTTTCCCTCCCAGCAGGTATTCCTCAACATTGCCCCACTCTGAATGTGGATTTTCCTTTCGCTGAGTCTGTCTCCCTGCCCACACAGCACCTGACATGCTGGAGCTGAATCAGAGTGCTACAAATCCCCTCTGGCAAGCTGTAGAAGTCTGGCATGGCCAGCAGATGGCTGGGAGCTGTATCTGTGGGGCAACATTGCTGCCCTGTGCTATGTGTCTGAGAGTGGTGAGGTTGTGCACCAGGCCAGGGGCTTTCCATGGCTGTTTGGCTATCTCTTCTGTCCCTTGCCATGTGCCTGCCTCAAGCACAGCCCTGAGCAGTGCTAGTTGCACAGCCAGGGAGGAGGTGACTGTGCTTTTTACGTGCTGAGCAGAGCACCCCTTTTTAGCAGCTTTTAAGCATCCCTGTGTCCATGACCAGCTGAGGAGGGATGAAGATAATTTCACTGCTTATTAAGACAAGGAGTTAGTCACTGTTGGACCAAATAAATGGCATCTGCTCCAACAAACTTGTTTTCATTTCCAAGGAAATGAAGCTATGATACTTAAAATGTAGGGACAGACTATGTCTTGGGTGGGGAAGAAAGGGAAACTAATTTGGAGAAGAGTGAATAAATATCTCCAGGCCCCCTAAAGGGTTTAGGACAGGAGATAAGTGCAAGTAAGTGGAGCAAAGGGAAAGTTAGATCTCACTGCGGAATATGTAGTTCTTTTTCATTCATTCACCAGTACCTTTTATAGACCTTCTTGTGTTTTCTCTTCATGTAATTCCATTAGAGCTTTTCTGTGCTATCTTAATTTGTCCAAGTTAAATGCATTTCCCAGGTAAATTAGTGAAAACAAATCATTCTCCACTCAAGGTTGTGTCAAATCTGTAAAACAGAATGCTGGGGATGTGTTAGGAGTGTGCCCTCATGGAAACTGTGCAGATGAGGTGGAGAGCTGCTGTTGCAGGGTCAGAGGAGAAAAAAAAGTGTTTTGGTGACTAGGGAGCCTCTCTGATCTGCATAAGGATACTCCATGCTGCTGGATACTGGTGATGGACAACTGGAAATCCAAATGCTTTTGAAGAGTCAGTGACTGTACATCTGGTCCAGATGTGGTGTCTGGAGACTTTCACCTTTTGGTGATGGTGGTTGTGTAAGGACTGAGCTCTGCAGCTGCATTACTCTTATTCCAGCATTATGTCTGGCTGTGGAGCATGGAGAACAACGTGACATGTGCCGTGGGGCTTGTTTTGTCTCATGCTTCCTCATTATTACTTTCACGCCTGTTTTGCACAACGTCTGACTGCTGACAAGCTGCCAGTTACACCCCTGGACCTCCCTGTGAGCCCTGGGCTCAGGGCTGGGGAATAGGTCTGAGAGTGGGAGCTGCACTCCCTTGGGTGCATTGAGCTCCCTGCAGCCCAAAGGTGAAATGAGTAAGAGCAAACGTTCCTGGTGTGTGTTCTGTGCTGCGTGTGTTCTCTGCAGGGGCAGATCCAGACCAAGGGCAGCCTGCAAAGGGAAAACCTCCCTGAGAGCAGCTCTTACCTGCTTAGTATTAAGTGCTGTAGGTCCCAGCCCCTCTTCCCCAGTCATTATGCAGTGATTTATGATATTTGTGATATACTGTTCCATAGATAATGACCTTGCTGCTGTTCATCGAGCTGTTCATTGGGTTGTTTGATTGTATGACAGTGTCTGTGAGCTCTTCTGAACCTGGGGATACTTCAAATGCTCCTCAGTTGTTGACCATCGAGAGAGGGGAAGTTGTTTATGTGCCGGTCATGGCAATTTCACAGCTCTGGCTGTGGTTTGAGAATCAGCACATCACTGAGAGCTAATGGAGGTAAAATCATGGCTATAGGAACAACACAGAGTAACCCCATTAAATGGGGACTGCCTGGCTCTCAGTCATGGTGCTGTGCTGGGGAGCCATGGCTTGGGTCCTGGCTCCGCTTCTGCCTCCCAGGAAAACTTGGATGTGTTTCTAAATATATAAAGGGGCCCTAGAGGGTAAAGCTCTCCCTTCTTCTTAACTGTAAGGATAAATTCATAAGTGGCTGTGAAAATTTCCAGCCCTGCTGCAAAGGGCCTTGGAAATACCTGGAAAGGACAATAAATTTCTGGTCTGTGAGCGTTGCTTAATCTAAGCTGCTTTCCATGGTCTCTGCACTGCAATACCATGGTTTCAGAGTCACTCTACCATTTGTCCTTCAAAGAGCACCGCAAGGAAAACAGTTTCTTTCCCAATTCTAGCATTTATTCTACTGGCAATGGTCTGTTCCTCTCGTTTTAGATAGCGTTTCTGTGCTCCATCAATCAGACCTCTGGATGCCCTGGAATCAATCAGGAATTCCAGCCTTGTGCCTGCTAATTGCAGGGCTATTTGGTGTCTGGGAGCTATTCCAGCTGATGGACAGTGTGCATGGAGGTTTTACTCCATCTAACTGACAACTTGTAAGTGGCACAGTGTTGTGTGCATGCCCCTCATCAGGGAGAGGGAAGGCGATTGCACAGCCCTGCCAAACAAGATGTGTTGTGTGTTCATGGGGGTGTACCCTCACTGCTACTGGGGGAACATTGATGCTGACGCCATGGGAGCTCTGGCTGTCAAAGTGGGACTGGGTCAGCCAGAGCACTGCACAGGCTCCTATGTGATGCTGAAACACTGGGATGGACCATGCAGGAGTTTGATGGACTCAGCAAGGTATGAGAAATCACCGGTCCTTTCTGGTGGGAAGGCACAGAGGAGCAGGTATGCTCTGACAAAACTAGCTTGCACCCGTTCACGAGATGCTGTCATGGCACGCAGCCAGGTCCATCTCACAGCCCTGTGGAAACCACGGTCAGTGGCTTGAATGGAAATAGCCTAGAGGTGTGCATGGCCTCCACAACTACCCACAGCTGCCTTGAGTGGTCTTCTGGTAGCCTGCACAGCTGGCTGGTGGTGTCTGCCCCAGCACACCTTTCAGAAGCCTTCTTGCATCTATAACCAAATCTGCATCTGAAGGCAGAGCATGTCAAAGTGACAGGTTTACCCTTCTGAGGCAGTTTTGTTTTGCAGTTTGACTTGATGTGTGAGGGAGCTCTTTGGATTGTAACCTGGAAGGGTATTACAGGTGGTGCTGTACTCTGGGTGACATTTTTAATCTCTCATCTCTTCCAGCTAATGTGTTTCACTGATCAGTTTGCCAGGCAGAGCAGCTTTGCTAGCAGTGCCAGGTCTGAGTCCCTCTCTTGTCTGCCTCTCATTCTGCACGCACTGCCACATGGCTTAACAATTGTTTTTTTCATGAATAATTTGTTCTCTCCACATCAGGCAGTTTGTGTCACTCTGTGGCTGCCGGCTTTGCAGAGGGAAACAGACAAGTGAACGAAACAGCCAGTGATGCCGGTCCTGGGCAAGTCTGCCCTGTACCTTCCTGTGCTCAGAACAGGGGCTTATTAATTTATCCTTCAAAACAGCATCCTTTGCTGCCTGCAAGCACACAGTGTGCATCTTCCTCTGGCCATACTCCTCTTGAGGAGTGATGGTTCAGTATTAGCAGGTGAATCACATGTTGTACCCTTCCCCAGGAGAGTGCCTGACACCTGTTTGCTCCCCACCATGGTGCATTGGAGGGCAGCAAGGGACCAAAACAGCCCTTGCCCCTGTTTGTGCTGGCCTGGGAGTTTGCTCTCTAGTTACTCCCCAGGTTCCAAGGCTGACATGAGTTCCCTTTTAAGAACAGCACCCACCCTGATACCCATGAGGTGAGCATTTTGCAGTGGGTGCTCATCTGGGGCTCTCCCAGGTCCCACTTTCCTTGTGGAGATGCCTTCCTGCTGCCAGTGAATCCCATTGCTGTGGTCCCACCAGCCACTGTCTGCACAGCTTTCCTAGGGATCAGCTGTGTCCGACGGCAGCTGAAGGAGCTGGTTCAGCCCTCATCCTTCAGCAGAGTAGAAAACAGCTTCGATGAACTGTGTTATTTGCTCTGAAAAATTCTTGTTACACACTCTGCTGTTGACAGGATCGCACAGGATTTGGATGTCAGATTTGCTCCTCGTGGTTCACAGAGCAGCGTCCTGGTTACAGTAGAAATCAGTTCATATTCCCATGTGTGCTCAGGACAGTCCTCCTTCCAGAATAATATGGGAGGCAGCAGGTCAGGCTGGGTCTGGCAGAGCTGTGAGTGGATGCCTGGGTCCCTGGGGTACAGGTGTTGGGCACAGTGGTCCCTTGGAGGGATGTGGTGCTTGTGAAGCCCTTCCTCGGGAGTCTGGTGAAGGATTGTTTATCCCAGTGTGTTTTCTGACTTCTCGTTTCCAACCAAAATGATTCTATGATTCTATCAATATTCTTCTGGAGGACCAGCACCTGCAGGCAAGGCCTATCCGTGTGTTGTGGTTAAGGCCCGGCGCTCGGAAGATCTCGCGATGTACGGAAAGATAGGGACGGTTAGATAGCCAGGGACACTTGATTTATGATGTTAACAGACGGATGTGACGTTGTAAACGTGGGCTATATAACACGGTGTTACTCTGCAATAAACCCCTTTTTTCGCGTCCACCATATTGGCGTAAGCGTGGAAATTGGTGCTGCGGACGCTGAGCGTGCTGCATAGTTGGTGCGGACCAGGTCATGTTTGTAACCTTTGTGTATCGCAGAGATTTACAGATACAAAAAGGCTACACCGTGGGAGCCCTCGCTCTGTCCCAGCACTTTGCACTTGGCATGAGACCAACAGTCTGTCAAAACTGACATTAAGATATCCAGTGGACTTTCTGCACTTTCAGTTAGTCCCTGGCTCATTTGTGTAGTACTCGCCAAATCTGATAAAATCATGTTTTTACAGGTGGGGAGACTGAGGTCTAGATTGGCTGGGTCAAGATGTGGATCCGGCTGCATGAGAACTTGGTGCACAGGCTCTGCACATGCCAGGAGAGGGACAGAGGGAAAGCTGCAGCACCCCAGCTATTAGATGGAGAGGGCTATACGTTGGCAATCAGGAGGGTTACAGTTCCCTCCTACCATACCAGAGCTTTTTAGTGGCTTTGAAACAACAACTTTGTCTGGAAAACCTTGCTCCTGTCTTTTTAATGACTCTTAGGTGCTGTGTTTGTGTGGCTGGTTCAGAAGCTTAAAGGCAGACCGGTGCTATCAGATGCTTCTTGGATAACAGCCCATGGGCTCTCATTTCTGTTGTCTTGTGATACTCAGTGCATGTTTTCAAATACCAACTGGAGTTGTTTGCAAATGCCTAGTAAATCCTAAAATAGCCCCAATTTGCTGGATTTTGTGAATAGCATTCAGCCCACTCCAGTCACAATAGCAGCCTCCCTCCATGCCTCGCCGGAGCATTGCAGAGGTACAATAGTGAGAGGGGTGACGAGTGTGGCTGGGTGAGCAAATGTTATTATTCCAGCTTGGTGCACAAACAATGGATGCTATTTGTTTTGCTGGCTTCTAGAGCAACCTATTTGTATTGTCTCTGGTTCTTTTGTTGAGTTCCCCAATTTTATTTTGTGGCTTTCCACTCTTTGGGGACTCATTGTTCTGGTGAAGCCTGGTCCCTCTTGGTTGGTGCTCCAGGGCTGGAGGGCTGATGCTGGGATGTGAATCACCTCCAGTTGCCTCTCCTTTACGCGTGGGTGGGGTGTAGGGGATGTCTGTCTGCGAGCATCCCTTCTGCTAACCCACAGTGGCATGTCCTCAGTTCCCCAGGCTCCCTGGGAAGCCTGGCAGATCAGGGACTGCCTTCCCCTCTTGCCCCAAGCTCCTCTTGCTCTGCTGTTTACATGCTGGAAAGTTTATCTTCTGCAGTTTCTTCCCAGAGTCCAGCAATGCGACGTTGATGAAGAGTGACAGGAAGGTCACAGCACAGGGGAGGAGAGAGTGTGCAGTCTGCCCTGAACATGGCTCTGCCTCCCCAACCCCCTCTGTCTCTGCCCAGCACAGCCTTGCCAGGGCAGCAGGGACATCCTTACCTGCCCTTAAGGCTGCTTCCCTTTCCTCAGGGGGGTCTACTTCACATGAGATGACCCTTTAAGGTCTGTTATTTATTCGTTGTTTGTGTTTTATTTCTCATTCTTCTTCTGAGTTGATGGGTTTGTGCAATGATCACGAGGAAGCTACTGGGGACAGCTGGGTGCCAATAATTCTGGCACCTCTGCCCTCATGAGGGGATTTCCCTGTCCCACTACCCAAATCCTTTTCGTAACGACTGTTGCCAAGCATGGCGTTCTGCAGAGGGAGGTGGGCAGACCTGCACTCTTTCTGGTACTTGCTCTGGAAGAAACAGCATTGCTTGAGGTGAGGAAGGGAAGCAAGGCTGCTCACATGCTTCCCAAATCATCAGGCTCAGCAGAGCCAAGAGGCTGACAAGTCATAAACCCCGATGTGAGCATGGGAGATGTACATGCATGTGATGGGTCTTGCTCTGGGGGTCAGGCGAAGGTGAGACTCATCGCAAAGCCCTGGGGTCCTCAGGCTTTATCTGATTATTAGGAGAAGGGAGCACTAGGTGCTGTGATTCTGTTCTCCAGCACTGTCTGAAGCCTCAAACCATGAATGAAATTGGAAAGGGTAAAAACTCATTAGCATCTTAAAAATAAAACAAAAACGTTGCTGTCTTTTCAGCTTTGCTGTAGGCTGATGGACTGCTGGTCTGCACCAAGCAGTCACTGCCTGGCAGAGACCACTCTCTGAGGCTGCCTGTGGTAATTGCAGGGCATGCCACTTGGCATTCATATCCAGCTTGGCATCTATATCTAATCTGAAAATAAGTCACCATATATTTCATTAAACCAGCTGCTGCTTTTATTTGCTTATTTTAAATGATGCTCTGTTCTATCGAAAACCAATTTGGTTTAGAAAAATGATCTGTTTGTGTTAGCAGCCTGTGCCCTGCATGGCCCATCCTGACCCATCCCTCCCTCCATGGGAGACTCTCAGCAGTGAGGCTGAGCCACCATCCATCCACACTGCAGGGAAAAGGACAGGAGGAGGTGACCCCATGAGTGATGTCTGGTCCTAGGACATATATCTGTATGTCCTGGCTGTGCAACAGCCCTGTGTCCTTGAACAAAACACTTGCAAATAGTTCAGTCCCTCTTTTCCCTGCCTGTAAAGGTGAAACGGAGCAACACGTTTGGAGGCGCCTGGGTTGCCATGAATACCTGTGGGTAGGTGGGCTGTCAAGATTTGCCTGTAGTTTGGTCAAGATGAGGTGAGTGGGCTGGCTTCACCACATTTCCTGCTGGAAAGCTGCTTGAAATAATTGCCTGGCCTGCCATGCTCAGCTTAGGTAGGTCTCTGACTGTGACATGGCCTCAGAGCAGCAAATGAAAACTGTTAACTTTTTGCATATAACCCTACCCCACTTCACCAAATTCTGCAGTTGCAGGAATTGTGTTGTAAAGCTTCACGGCATGGCTGTGAGTGATAGCAATGCACTTTCCTTCTAATGTGCCAGTTGAGATTCTTAGGTCATCTCATGGCTGAGGGGTTGTTGCTTTGCAGAGTGAAGCCTCTAGGCCTTGCCCTGGGGAGGAAGAAGGGATGCTGCCAGCTTAGGTGGGCTGGGGAGGGGGAACCACCAACAGCTGAAACCTCATGCACTGGCTACTGTGTGTATCTCTTAACATATGGCAATTAGGAAACTTATTGCAAGCCCACTGTTTGCCATGACAGATTCCTGAACCCCAGCCAGTGCTTTGCAGGAGGAGCTGTTATGGAAGAGGAAATAATGGGAATCTCGAGCTTTTTATAGCTCTGCCCATTCTCTCTCGGCTGCCTGTGGGAAGCCTGATGTCCCCAGCACTGTGCGAGATGGGAACTTACTGTGGGGTGGGCAGCCAGAGGGGGACCTGCCTCTGGGGACGAGGTAGAACCTGGCTCCAGGGGAAGGCGTTTCTGATGGATGGTGAGCTGTGAGGTCAGAGAAAGCTGATCGTTCACCCATCAAAACCCCTGTGTACCACAATGCTGTCAGAGGGTACTTCACCATGCTCATAGCCGGCAGCTGCCTGACTACTTGCTGCCTATAAGGGGAGCAGGTATTTGGGAATTCGTAGGAGTTGGTGGTGATTTTGATGCATCAGCTATTTAGCAATTTGGCTGGAGGTGCTGCAGGTATGCAGGTTCTCACACTGGCATAGAGCACTGCTAAACCACTCAGTTGACAAAAAGTCTCTAGAATAATCTCAGGCTTTCATCCAAATGAACAACAGAGAGGCTGAAAATATTTATTTTATTTACTTTAAGGCTTTAGTACCCTTCCAGCTGTCTGTGAACCACACAACCAGGAGAGGAAGATTTAATTGAGTTCATCTGTCCCCATTCTCACTGTCTTGTAGTTAATTCATTTCTTGGATACCCCATTTTCCTTAAAACTAGTCCATTCTTTAACCTTCCACCCTCTGGGTAGGGCTGGACTGGAACCAGGCAGCACAAGGGCAGGAGCTTGGTAAGAAAACACAAACAGTGATAGGAATGGGTCAGTGAGCTGGGGCTGGGAAACCAGTGAGCAGTATGGAAACAAGTATACAGGAAAGAGCAGTGTGGGAATTAATTTTTTTAAATGATAATTTAATTATTTTCTTCAGTGAGGATTTAATTTGCTACAAAAGCAAAGGCTAGACACCAAGAAGGGAAGGAATCAGACCTCAGACTGATGACAGGAAGTGGTTTTGGTGGTTGTTAGCTGCATGGTGCAGCGCTGGCTGTGGAGGTGCTGCGGCTCAGGCCACAAGCATTGTCAGGTTTACAGAGAGGACTGGTGGCTGTCAGTCATGGTCATCCACAGATCCAGGTGTGGGAGTGAGGAGGAGCTGTTTCTGGAGGTCAGGAGGTCTCCTGGAGCAGATCTGGAGCTTAGGGCTGCAGAACGTTTCCCTGCCTTTAGGCGCAACCTCCTGTAGTGGGCTTGCGTCTGCTCATCTTCCCTGGGGACATCAATGCTCCCTCAAGTTTTGGGATAGTCATCCCTGCCTCCTGTTGCACCCAAAGATACTGTGACATTTGTCACAGGGAAGCAAAAAGCATGGCCCAGAGCATGTGGTCATAAAGTCCTTTTCCCAGTTCTGTGTCTCCTGCCTCTTTGCATACCTTTTCTGTGCACCTCAAGGTCATTGGGCTGTTGCCTTCAACAGATTGTATTTTCAGTTTCCCTTCTTGCTCTTGTGTTCAGCAAGTCCAGCTGCTGCACAGCTGCTGTGATTAAAGCATCCAGGCTCTTGCTGCGATGGCAGAATACCTCCAAGTGTCACTTTCCTTAATGTGCTCGGCCTTCTTGCCCAGCAAGAACTGGTTGACACTTCGGGTCCGCATGGGCACCTGTTAAACATCACTTTGTCCTAAACACACCAGGTAATGAACCCTTCCCGAGGGGATCTTCCTCCTTCCCCACATCTGGTTGTACCCCTGCACTCTCTCTTCCCCTTGGAGCAAAACCTCCAGACTGCGAGTGCACACGATGTGGTGTGCTCTCAGCTAAAGCGCATTTGCTTGTTGGTATTTCAGAGATGGAAATGACCACAATCCATAGCATTTAAATGAGGAGTGACAGTGTTGGAACGTGCTGACATGCTGGTTACTGAGGGCCCTTTCAGCATGATGCTGAGATACAGGGATACCAGTTAAAGAGCATCCCTCTTCCCTCCTGACTTTGCATGGTGAGAGCACAGAGAAGCAGGTTTTGCTCAGCAGAAAGGCAAAGGGGAGAAAATCACGGGGGCTGCATTTATTGCTTTTAACTGACAGTGTGGGATAGAAGACAAGCTGGATTCATAAACTGTATGTAAACCAACTTGGGGATGGAGAAATCTCATCTGTGTTTCAGGAGGGAGTTTTTAGTCAAGACCAGAGCTCTGCTGATGCTGTGTGTAGGGGTGACAAAATACGGCCTGTGCAGCTCTCCTCTGTGCTTTCCTGGGGTCCTCAGAGAGCTGCACCCCACCGTACTAGCCTTACAACACTGCACCAGGGTCAGTGGAACACCAGCCCATGCAAAGCCATGAACCTCAATAGGCTTTTCCCTCTGCATCCTCCTGAAGGGATGAGCTTGTGGTTTACAAAAGTGAAATACAAACTGACATTTGTTGTTCTGGTCTCCATGACTCAATTGTAAATGATGCAGTGACATCTGTCTGAGCCAGTAGCTGGCTTTGATGTGGGGAGGGAATGGCAGCAGTGTTTTGGGAGGGACCTGCTTCCAGACTGCATTCCCCCATTTCCGGGGAAGCCTAGCAGCCCTCTGAATGGTGCCTGAGCACAGCATGGGAGGAGGGTAACAACAGCCCTGGACTGTCCAATGCAGCCCTCATTGAGGCAACTGCTCCAGAAACTCCTTAGTGCTGCTTTCTGCAGTTATGGTAAAACAAATTGATAGTAACAATAATAATAAATGCTAGCCAAGCTATGCTGCAACATACAGCATAAATCAGAGTGCCCTTGCTGGGCTGAAACTGCCGGTGTGAAGGTTGGGAGCAACCCCTTAAAATGAAAGTCATCGTTAGCGGTGTGGAAATGGTGAGGTTGTAGCCTCTTGCCCTCATTGTCATCACTTGTATTGTAATCAGAGGGCTGAGCATTCCCCTCCCCACAGCCAGGGTGATGGAGCTGACTCAAGCAGTTTCAGGGAGCAGTGCACAGCTTCCTGGAGAAGCAGGTAGTGCGTGTCATTCTCTGCATCCCAGCAGCTCACATTGACTGTACCTATTGACAGCTGCCTGCAGTCCCTTTGCTCCTCATCACTTTTCTTTGATTTTCTATAAAGGTTTCTCCCTCCCCACCCCAGCCTTCATTACTAAATAGGTGATTTTCTATCCAGAGCTTTATTTTTGTGACTTTAACATGAACACTGGTGCTCACTTAGGAGTCACCAGTGCTTTTGCAGGGGAATGAGTCAGGGTGAAGAGTGGCATCATTTCTTCATTACCTTTTTTTTTTTCCTCCTGTATTAGTGAGACTGCTGAGGATTGTGCTGGAGAGCAGTGTAGAGAGGGTGCTCTGAGGGCAGCCTTTGCCTCCTGTGCTCAGCCGTGTGCGTGTACACGTGGCTGTGCGTGCCACTTGCTGCGTGTTCACGCAGCTGAGCTTATTTCTGAAAGGCTCAGCTGCTTAACAGCAGCTGCTCCTGAGGTTGGAGTGTTCTTCGTGCAGGAACAAACCCTGATGCCCTCCTAGAGAAGGTATTTAGTGTCAACCGTTTTTTTTTTTTCCCAAAGCCTTATTTGTGCTACCTGTGCCTGCAGACACCAAGAGAGAGTACTGCTGTTTTGCCCATTTGTCTGGACACCATTGAAGAGGATTTTGCAGAGGTAGTTCCCCAAGGATTTTGTTAAGTGCTGTTCTTCCCAACAATTTTCCAAATGCTGCTTCTACTCAGAGTAGGGCTTTATTGCGAGCATTAACAGCACAGTGTGTACTGTGGCTCTTTCTTGAGTTAACTACAAGCAGCTGTTCTGGTTTGAAACTCAATTTCCCTCTTTTATGCTGAAGTTGACCATATTTCTTAGCAAGATCTGCTTTCACAAGGGGAATGGTGTTGGGGAGCACTGCACCATTCTGTGCCAAGGCTCCATGCAGTCCATTTCTTGCTGTGCCACCCAAAGCTGCCATGCTGATATCATCAGTGGGGCAAGAAAGATTAGTAGCATTGATGAGTGGGTTTGTCAGGGGTTGGGGGTGTTTGTCTAAGAGCCATATTGAGCCTCACCAGCTTTTCAGCCAGTCACAAAGCACAGTGAGTGCCTCTAACTTGTCCTTGTTGACCTGAGCTGCACCCATCCTATTAATGTACAGGTGGAAGGCTCTGCAGATGGTGGCTTTTCTCACGGACCCTGGCTGCAGCATGTTACAAGCCTCATCTCTGATTAGTATTGTACTAACTTATTTTTGTTAAAAGTAACAAAAATTGAATCCCAATCCCTGTTCTGCAATGTGAGTAGCATTTAAAATTGATGATGATTGCAGTTCTTTTAGTCTCTTTTGTTGCACAGGGTGGTTTAGTATGTTTACCCACAGTATTTTTGGCATGTGGGTTTCACAATTTGTTTAGCAATGTCAATACCATCTGGAGCATCATCTATTTAAAGTACATTAGAGAGATGAGGAACAACCTATCATATTTTTCCATAGGGTTCATCAAGATTGGAAATGAGAGTCATTCAGAAAGGTTTAATGGGAAAGAGCTGTTTGTTGCTCTGCACGCTTGTCTCATCACAAATGGTTATGGCTCTGGTGCCATTCCTCCACTGCTTTTCCTGATTGTATTGTGCCACTGTATAACATCTGCCCTGGAAAGCAAATAGAGCTGTCTTAAAGGTAGGATGAAGGGACAGTACCTTTGACTTACTCCCCTGGATTGAGTAGGATGGCTTGCAGAAGGTGTATTAGTGGAGAGGATATCGGAAATGGTCTGTGATAAAAGCTGCTAGGGGGTGGTCTGTCTTCCACTGCTCAGAGATGTTAATGGATGCAGTGTAGGGATTTGATCCCAAATGCTGTGCTTTTGGGATGCTCTGAGCTAGACCTGCTACTGGACAGACTTGCTGGAAGCTATGGACCTGACAGGGGAAAAGGTGGGTTCCCATGTCACTATTCCATGGACCAAGCCATGGCTTATGGCAAGCTCTAGCTGCTGAAAATAGAAAGCTCTTGTCTTACTCTGTTGTAGACCCCCTTGGCTTTGAGTAGCACCATAGTTCAGCCCTCATTCAGAGGTACCTACAGACCTCAAGGGACCGTATGGGTTTGGGGTGGTACAGCCTATCTTCAACAGCAGTGCTGGGGATGCTGGGAGGGTCTCAGTGATGCTGGCTTCAGAGGTCCTAGAAATCCTCGGAAATCTCTGTCCAAGACCAGAGTGGCAGTGTCCTCAGGTACACGCATGTATGGCTCTGTCTTGCAGGTCTGGCTTTCTTCTAGTGCTGGAACTGCCTTTGGCAGGGGTTAGCATCACTTTGCTTTCAATTAGATCACAGTTTATGATCTTCATAACAGCACCAGCAGGACAGGCAACCCTGGCCCTGGCACCAGCCCCCTCAGGAAGGGCAGCTCTGGCAGGGAGGGAGCATGGCCCTCGGCTGCTCTGATGGCTGTTTGACATCACTGTCATTTCAGTGATGGCTGTAATTCCACCCGGTGAACCCTCAGAGGGGTGCTGGGGGAGGCTTGATGCACACCCACTTTTAATGACAGTGAATTGTTGATGAGCATGAACACTCCTCACTGCATGCTCCCAACTCCCATTAACAGGGGGGGATTTGCAGGGGATGGTGGGGCTCCAAAACACACCTTGCTTCCTGGTGAGGGAAGCAAAGCCTTCTGATGAGCTGGGGACAGTGATGCAAGATCACTCATAGGCTTTCTATCTTCAAAAGCTGGAGGGGGGTTATTTTACTCCAGTGCAGTATTAAATCTGAATGAATCCTAGGTGGAGGGTCCCTGCAGTACCCTGGTCCCCTGGGCACCCAGTCCTATCCCAGCAAGATGTGCTTCCTCTGCTGTCCCTATCACCTCTCTGATGCTTGCAGTTCATAAACCACTACACTGCCAAAGGGCACTCTCGTGCTCTGCATCAAGTGAGAGTAATTGAATTTCCCTTTCCCGTCGGTGTTTAACATTATTTTCAGGTGGTGTTGTCATTAACAAGAGCCTGGTTGTGGTTTGCATAAGGATATTTATAGGCCCCCATGTAGATGAGAAGCATCGTCTCACTGCATCATCTGCCCAGCTTGGACGAATAAATTTCACATTCTTACTTTGAACTGGGTCACCAGAAACTTCAGAAAAATATTCCTCTGATCATTTTGATACAGGTTACTTAACAAGGGAGATAAACTAGTATTTCAACACAATCATAGGGAGAAATGGATTTGCAGAGCCTGAGGCAGTGTCGGCACGGTGGAAGCTGTTCTGATACACACTCTTCAAAGCTTCCTACGTTTTGCCAGCCTTAGCATTTTTAATCGTTTTTCTGGCTGGCATTCATCTGGTAACAGTATCAAAGCACTTCTGCAAATGGGTGAGTGTTTTACCACAGCCATTAGTATGATCCTGCGCTTGTCAAACTCTTCCCCTTCAGGAGGCTGCAAGGAAAAGTCCTTGTTGTTTTAAACTATGGGGATTTTTGCTTTCTTGTAGAAGACAGGCTGTAATTAGTTCTTGCTCCTGGATTTGGGGATGTCAGTTTGTTTATTAGAGGAACTTGGGTTAAACCTCATGGCTGCTGCCCAAGGTACTTAGCAAGGTGGGTGGGATAAGGTACCAGTGGCTCACAGGAAACCTCCTGGCTCCTTCTGCAGCTAAAGGAAAGTTGACATCCCTGAAATGGGGAAAAGTGTTAGCTCCTGCACGTGCCCACAGAAACACTCTCCTGCATTACTGGATGCAGATAATTACCTGGCCTTGGGTGGCCAACTGAAATTGAGATCCAGGTAATAATTAAAATAATTGTGTTGAGCTTAAACAGAACGATGACCCACTGAAATCTTGGCATGCTGGCTGCATGTTCATCACCCCACAGCCTGAGGTCCTCCTCGCTCATTTTAGCTCTGGAAGAGTGTGACATATGCATGCAGCTGGATCTCAAACACTGCTGGAGCAGGGGGACCAGGAGCCTGTGGTGCTGCAGACAGGGTGCATCTCAGTCTGGCTCTGCTGATGGTGAAAGACATCTGTCCACCAGCCTCAACCTCTCCCGTCCTGTGGCCCAAAAAGTGATATAAATCATACTGTGATAGAACCTCTTCAAAAACCCTTGTTACTCTGTTGCTGTGTTTTGGTTTTATTTTGGTTTGGGTTTATAGTGGTTTACAGAGATATTCAGATGAAACCATCCAAATCCAAAATTTCAGCCTTTTTCTACAGCTTACAAAGAAAACAATGACAAAATTTCAAAGTGTAGCTGTAAAGTTGTGATGAAGTATCAAATTCAAAACCCCAACTTAAATGAAGTATGCAGGTGCAAATCCTGCAGTGGAGAAGGCACAGGAGCACTGTGAGAGGGGAGGGTTGTTTTTCCCTCTGGGACTGAGGGGGGAGCAGTGTCCCTGGGTGACAAGTCACACAGCTCACCCAGGGGGATAACAGTAGAGCAAAGAGTTAACTCCTGGACTTCCCAGTCCCATCATTTCAATTAAGAGAACAATCCTGCTGGGATTTGGTACTCATCAATGGGCAGACCTGGTGAAGATGCAGTTATTTTTAGGTGGCTGCTGTACTCCATGGTTTAATTTAGGACTCAGCAGTGCTATCTATGTTTGGGGCCTTTTGCCTGGGATGGGACAATAAATCATAGTTAACTTTAGATTAATCATTTCTGTACATCTCCGTGTGAAGATGGTGCAGATTTCCCCACTGGGTTTTTTGTAAGTCATACTGACTGTGTAAAGAGAATATTTTCCTATCAAGGAAGCTGAATGGTTCATCTGTGCTCCTGGCTATCCTAATATGCTTGAGAAGTCTTTAAAAAGCCCAAGAGAAATAATTCCAGATTATTGAAAGCAATTTGACTTGTAGAAGATGAATGTGCCTACATTTAACCATGTCTCTGTATTTTGGGGCTCTGATTTCTTGGGATGTAATCATAAGATCTTATACTGCTCCTGCCTGCTCGGAGCTCCACGCCCACTGTGGTGGCTTTTCTTGTTGCCAGCCACATTGAAGGGTGAGCGTATGAGGAGGAAGTAGTGCCTGCTTGTGAAATGTGTCTGGCCCTGCCCTGGGAAGAGAAGATGAGTTCAATCTCATGGGCAGCCATGTGCTGACTTGCTGGTGGGATGCACCCAATACTGGACCACTTGGCCCCTGTGTAGGGAGGTGGGAAAGCCCAAGCCCGTTGTGCTGTGCTGACATGGGAGGTATGTGCACCACCATCATTACTCTGAGAACACATTGAGCTGCATGATTTCTGGGGCCAGCTCTGACCTAGCCATTTCCTCCCAGGCAGCAGGGCCACTGTCATTTGTCCCTCTGTCCCTCCAGAGGAGAATGGTGGTAGCCATCACTGTGGTCTGGGACCTGCCTCACTTGCCCAGCCCTAACCTCCCTGGGGTATGGCATGGAGCCATTCATTTGGTCCTGTGAGGAGCTGTTGAATTTACCAGGAGAAGCTTGTTCCCTCAGTAGTGAGCTGGTGTGCAGGCTGTAAGCTGCAGGCTGCTGTGCACAGAGACCTGGGTGAGGTGGTCTCATGGCAGAGCCAGCCCTATTCTCTGTGCTTGCCAAAGGATGGGGGGCTTGTCTCTCTGATTTGTGCTGTACAAGTAAGTGCAGATGGTTTTGTTTAAAACGTGTTGCAACGGGTGTTTCTGCAGTGCCAATCAAGCAATGACATTTTCCCAGGGTGAAGCTTGCTGAGACAGCACTGGCGAGCAGCAGCCTCACACAGGAGGGTTATTTCTGCCCGGTTTTAAGCAGCTACCGGGAACTTGTCTTTTATATCCAGGACAGTACAGTGTGAGCAGCAAAAGTAAAACTTCAAGCTTCAGGCTTGAATTAGGTTTCATGCCTGGGGACACAGCAGAGAGAATGGAATCAGCTGGTCCAAGGTTCAGCTTCTCAGTCTGAAGTTCAGCTTCTCGGTCCGAGGTTCAGCATCTGTCCTCTCAGTGGCTGTGGCTCAGGAGAGAGGCTGAGTGGAGCCATACACAACTCAGCAGGGCTGTGCCCTTGCAGGCTTACCCAGATCACAGCTCAGCGTCTGTGGCAAGCTGTGAGCTTGCAGTTTGGGGAAAACCAACGACAGGCAAAGGGTCTGAGATGTTCCTGCGGAGAGGTTTCCTCTTTAAAATAAATTTAGGAACATGCTTGGAGAGTTAATATTTACTGTCTTAAGAAAAAAATAAAAAACTAAAGAGGGCTGGCTGCTTCTCCCCAGAAGACTTTAATGAAGGCTCCTACAGAGTGTGGTTTAATCGCTGTGAAATTATCACTTCATCTGTGTGATCTATTTCTCTGTCTGTATCGGATCCCTCTGAGTGGTTCGGCTGTCATGTCAGCTCCGCCACGGTTCTGGAAGTGACTCGTCCGGCCCCCTCCCTTCTTCCCCCTCATGCTTAAGATAACATGGAGGGAATTTTTCAACAGACATCAGATGATAATCCATGAAGATGGATTTGCATTAGTCTAACAAAGGCCGAGACGTTGACAAATGAAGACCTTGCCTACGCAAGGACTTGCTGCACTGGTGGTAGAGCGCATGTGCATGTGGGGATGCTCTGGTCCGGGAAGTGGAGTGTACTGGCAGAGATTAGGAAGGGTTGCCCGCATCCAGCTGCAGCTCAAGGGCTTGCCCCGCTGTACTGCCAGCAAACAGTGCTTTGGTCTCAAGCTCTTGGCTATTCCCATGATATTTGGCATGGGAACACAGCATACAAATCTTACAGGGTGGCAGTATGGGCTGGAAACAGGATAGAGTTTCTGCTCTGTCTGAACTACTTTGCTGTAGTCACTGTAGTGTTATTTTTTAATTCTTGGCTGTGTGCAGCTATTCATCTCCTGTTTGGAGTAATCCTATTTGTGTTGCAATAACAATAGAATTACTGCAGTGAGCATCAAAGTCCGTGTAGGTCATAAGCATTTTGTTTCATAATCTCAACGTGGTGATGATGATGATGATGACCTTTTGCTGACTGTGTTTCTGTGTACCTGTATCTCATTCTTATTAAATATCCTTGCATTGAAATCTCTTGCTAATCTAATCTCCCCATGTGGCTGCTATATAATTATCTCATTTTGTAAAATATTGCATCTGTCATTCTCCCCCCTCATTTTTGGAGCAGAGGGAGGGTGAGGGAGAGAGGGGAGAGAAGAAGCTGCTGGAGGAAGCAGCAGTTATCCCACTTAAGTGACAATTTGTACAGAATCAGTTTGTAACTGCTGCTATATGTGCCACCTCCGAAGGACCACGTTCCCATCACTGTGAAAGGCTGGGAAGGGTGGCCTCAAGCAGGAAAAACGTGCTGGTCTTTTTTGCTTATTTGGGGGTTTTTAATAGATTTTCACCTTGCTGGTTTTGTTCTCGTTGTGGTTGCTGCCTATTTAAACTCTGATGCTGCTTTCTTATATGGCTCTACAGCAAGGATGGAGGGCAAAGTTGTTCCACACTGACCTTCTTCTCTGGTGTAGGTCTGGGTGCCTGCCAGAGCTGCCTTCACTCCCTAAACCCAGGAGAGGTATTGTTCCTGCCTGAAATGCCTTTCAAACTCCTTCAGCTTCACAAGAGCCTTTCTTGTGCTGGAAGAAACCAAGAAGCTCCTGTACTGTTTTCAGTTGAAATGATGGTGGCTGCTTACCCTTCAGTGCAGGAGATGGGCAGTGGCAGCAGCAGCAGCCTGGGACCCAGATCCCCTCTCTGGGTGGTTGTCTCTGCAAGGTGGCACAGGGTCATTCCATGCAGAGCTACCTGCTAGTCAAAAACCTAAAATAAAAAAGTGAGCATACAGACATTGTTGTCTTTAGTAATTACACAAAGCTTTTGGGAACAAAGACCCACAGGACTCCATTTTTGTAAACCATCCTCAGGGAAGGACCAGAGCGCATCTGCTCTGGCATGTCCTTTCTAGAAATAGCAAGTTTAATTAATCATTCTGTTTTCTTTTCTTAAACTACTTAAATTCTTTTTTACCCCTCAAGGGATAATGCATTGCTGCCTTTTAAATAAGTACTGCAGTTGTAAACTCCTGGCATACTTCTGTCTGGGAGCACATCTGTCTTCTGGTTTGGAGCACATCTGTCTGCCTCCCAACCCCCCACTTCCATGTGCTGGTGCAGTGGGAAAAATCTGTATTCGAGAAAGGAATCTCATGGATACTTCCAGGCTGCAGAGGGTGTCAGATGCAGAGCCCTTTATCTTCTAAACCCCCTTATCTTTTAATTCTGAGGCATTATAGTCTGACAGTTCATAACTTAAAAATGTTTCTTATGTGAGTTTTTGCTCCTGTTTTCTATGTATTTCATGTAAAGACTTTCCAAGCATTTGAGTTCTGGGAAGAATTAGGCGAAATGAGCAGCTCTGTCTTTATGTTCTGATGGGATACACTTGGCATTCTGTAAACTGTGACACTACAGTCAGTGACTGTCCACTTTAAAAATACTGAGCTCTATATAGACAGTTGTGAAATTTTCCTTTAGCCCAACTGTTGCCCTGAAAACACATCAGATGTGTTGACTTACCACACTCAGCTCTGAACTTCAGTGATGTTCACGTTCTGACCCTGATCTTGTGCTGCATTCTGGTGGCTAAGGGCAATTTTGATGTAGTAGTGATCTCTCTGATGTAATAATACTTTGTCTGCTGGCAGAGTCCATCAGCACCAGACTTCATAGGTGTGAGTGATGTGTGCCAGACATGTGGACTTATAGAGAGGGGTCTTTATAGCATGTCTTGATCATCTTTTCAGCAACAGACAGCCGGGGCTTTGCCAAAGGGGTGGCCAGAAAGCAGGTGAGATGCTTTAAGTGCCAGGTTTGCATTGCCATGCTGCTGAGCCCTGGGTCTCAGCCATTGCAAAGGGGAGACAGAGTGCTGGACGCCTTAGGGACGTGCCACCTGGTACTGTGTGGGCCACCAGCTCTTCCCTGGGGAGTTGTGGATAATAGTTACTGCTCCAGGCATGCAAGGGTGAGTCTTGCCATAAAAAAATGGTAGCCCCTCTCCTTCTCTAGCCATGCCCTTTCCAGTGCCTGTGCAGTTGGGTTGTTGCTGGTTTTGTTTGTTGCTGGTTTTGTTTGTCGCTGGTTTTGTTTGTCGCTGGTTTTGTTTGTCGCTGGTTTTGTTTGTCGCTGGTTTTGTTTGTCGCTGGTTTTGTTTGTCGCTGGTTTTGTTTGTCGCTGGTTTTGTTTGTCGCTGGTTTTGTTTGTCGCTGGTTTTGTTTGTCGCTGGTTTTGTTTGTCGCTGGTTTTGTTTGTCGCTGGTTTTGTTTGTCGCTGGTTTTGTTTGTCGCTGGTTTTGTTTGTCGNTTGCTGGATTTCTCACTCTGCTTGCTGTTTCTGCTGTTTCTGTCTGGTCATAGATGGTTTTCACCATGACCTTTTTTTAGTGTGGTTTGTCTTCAGGCACTGACTGCTTGTCTGTGCCCCATTTCACCTGCCTGACCTGCCCGTGTTTGATGTTTTTCCCACCCTGTGCCCTTCCCATGCTTCTCTCAGGTCCCCAAGCCATTATCCTGAGTCATTCCTCTGTAAAGCTGCTTCACGGGTGTTTTTCTCTCTTCTGTCTTTGCAAACTGACTCATCTGGTTCAAAATACCTCTCTGTCAAGGCCTTTTGCTGTTTGCCTTCAGCTTTCTACCCGCTCTCTCTGTTCTCCCTGAAGTGCATTTCTCCATCTTGTCTCCTATGCCTGCAACAGACCCCAAAACTACAAGCAGAGCTCCTCAATGTCCTCCCACCGACAGGGGCTCTTCAGCCATGCTCATTGCCTGCATGACATGCCAGGAGCAAAATCCATCTCCCTAGGCAGCTATTTGCACCTCTGAGATTCAGGGAAAGTATAGCTGTGTATATATTGATAAGACATAGAGAGCAGAGAAGACAATTGAATTGCCGTGAGTGGAGCATGCATCAGTGTCCCTGACAATCCGGTAATTAGCTGGCATAGAAGAGCGAGCAGTGAAATGAGCCCAGCAGCTTGTTCGCAGGCATTGGGGGCTGACTCTCACAGAGTGCCTGCTTTCTGCTCTGACATCTGGGTCTGCCATGAGACCTGATGGCTGCTTTTGCTTAAAGTCACCGTCACCCTGGAGATCATGAATGATGAGCAAATACGCAAACAGCAAATCCTCGTGGAAGCACCAGTGGTCCATACCTGCTGTAGAACAGGGATGGGATAGGGGGTGCCTCTGCTTTGTTGCTGTCTTGTCCCTCTTGCTCTAGGCAGGGGTTGTTTGCAGGACTGGGGGGCTCATGCTTCACGTTGTGGCAGCACCCCCAAACCCTAGTTATCGGAGGCTCCAGGTCTCTCTCCCTTCCTTTCCATTGCAAATTTTCCATGTTGCTGGTAAGACCTGTCTGTGATGGAGACATAGAATCATGGAATCATCTAGGTTGGAAAAGACCTGTGGGATCATCGTGTCCAGCCTTTCACCCTACTCTACAAGTTCACCCCTAGACCATATCCCCCAACACTACATCCCAGCGATGCTTAAACACATCCAGGGATGGCGACTCAACCACCTCCCTGGACAGCCTATTTCAGTATCCCATGACTCTTTCCGTGAAGAATTTTTTCCTAGTATCTAGTTTAAACCTACCTTGTTTCAGCTTA
>VWZY01000559.1:118581-177762 GCA_013399075.1 Chloroceryle aenea
GTACAGGGTCCTGCACCTGGGCTGGGGTAACCAGCATTATTAGTAGAGGCTGAGAGAGGATATACTGGAGAGCAGTCCTGTGGAAAGGGACCTGGGGGTGCTGGTGGATGAAGAACTGGCTATGAGCCACCAATGTGAAATTGCAGCCCTGAAGGCCAATCGCATCCTGGGCTGCATCAAAAGAAGTGTGGCCAGCAGATCAAGAGAGGTGATTCTGCCCCTCTATTCTGCTCTGGGTTGGAGGCCCCATCCCTGGAGTCATTCAAGGTCAGGCTTGATGGGGCTCTGAGCAACCTGTCCTAGGTAGGGATGTCCCTACTTGTGTAGGGAGGTTGGACCAGATGACCTCTAGAGGTCCCTTCCAGCCTAAAACATTCTGTGATTCTACGATTTTATGATTCTTTTTTCAGTAAGCACCACCATGTTATAGTAACTTCCCCAAAATGTGGCCTTTTATATGGATGCTCTGAATTAATTCAGATGAGATGGGATGGTTGCCCAGCTCCATGCATGTCTCTGGGATAGTCCTCTCCATTGCCTGTTCAAGCAGACAACTCCCAGGTCACTGTCAGGAAGAAGGTTTGATTTTGGAGCAGGTAGGAGCTCATTCCCCCACCACAATTTCTACACCGTGTGTTGAAGTGCCCTGTGGGAGACACAGTCAGGATTTGAGTGGGTGTGATCCCTTCCCATCCAGCACATCCGCAGACAGACCCTGTGAGCCCACTGGTGCTCAGGCAAGCTGCCAGCTTCATCCTTAGACATCATGAGGAGAAAAGGCAGGGACCATCCTGGGGCTTCAGTGCCAATCCCTGCTGGAGCAGCACCTGCAGAGATGCCGTAGATCTGCTTGATTCCCATACATGAGTTTTGGCTTCTCCACCTACAAAATAAGGGTACCTGCCTGGTTTCCCTTGCACTGTGCTATGTTAAGCAGCTTGTCCCATGTGGTCCTTGCTGCTGGGCCTGTAAGAGCAGGAAACCCTCACCTTCCTTAGGAAGAAATTCTTCGCTCTGAGGGTGATGAGACAATGGAACAGGTTGCCCAGAGAGGCTGTGGATGCCCCATCCCTGGAAGTGTTCAAGGACAGGCTATATGGGGCTTTGTGCAACCTGCTGTAGTGGAAGGTGTCCCTGCCCATGGCAGTGGGATTGGACTAGATGGTCTTGAAGGTCCCTTCCAACCCAAACTGTTCTATGATTCAGTAATTCCTCTGGGCTTTGGCAGTGGTTTTGGTACAGAGGGGCTGGGCATCTATGGCTGCCCCATATCAACAACCAGCCCCCCATATCGACAGCCTGGCCCCCTGCAGCTGCTCCCTCTGGCTTGTTCCTCTCCTGGAGCTGCAACAAGTGTGTGCTCCAAGGGGGTGATTGCATTGAGTATTTTACTACTTCTCCAGTGTTCAGTGCCATATGGGAGTGTAGAATCAGTCAATTATGGCTTCTTTTCATATCTAAATAAAATGATTTGTTAATTTGAGTGAGTGATCACTGCATGGACAGGATGCTTTTCTTGCAATGGCGAACAGCTTGCATGTTCGCAGAGATGGATGGTGAGCCGGTGCCACTGGATACTTTTCTGGGGTTGTTTTCAATTTAGCTGTGAATTGAATGAGAAGAAAAACGTTTCTCTTGGCAATTTGATAGGCGCTAGTTCTTCTGACAGATGTTGGAGTTTATTATCCCACTGGGACAATGTTTTGTAGTTCGGAATTGATAATTGCTTTGAAGGCTCAGTGCTGTGGGAGGAGCAGGATGAGGCTGTCTGCAGGTAGCGGATGCTGGACCTGGCATGTTGGACACTGTTGCCTTCCTACTAATGGCTTCTGACTACAGCTGCTAGTCTGGCCTTGGCACTGCATCCTGACAGGCTCCTACCAGGTTGTCCAGCAGGGAGTTACCGTCTTCTGTCTCTGGAGAGGGATGTTTGGGAGGGGAGTTCCCCCATGCCAGTACCCATCCCTGCTCTCCCCAATTCCTGGGTGGTGCTGGCAAGGTTGGCAAGCACGTGGGTGTATGTGCAAGACCAGTTGGGTGCTCCCAGTGCGTGGGGCATTTAGCCTGTGGGACAAAGTCCGGCAGCTGGTATGAAAGGTGCCTGGCAATGTTTCCTCTTGTGCAAGTTTGAGTTCCCTGGCCCTCAAAACAGACGTGTAATCCTCAACCACCTCATCTGTGTCATGATACATTGGTCATGTCTCAGGACTATCTGATGCTGTTGCCTTGCGGGTGCCCTCCTTGCTGTGATCTGGGTGCTAGCAGCAGACTTGCAGTGCCATGGGGCTGTGTCACAAACTGGAGCAACAATGCCAACTGCAGCCTGGCTGTCCAGCCCCGGGTCTGGTTTTGCTCCTGCCCAGCTGCCCATTGTACTACTCTGGTAGCCAGCCACCTTCCCCCTGCCTGATGTGCCCTGCTTACCCTGCATCCAAAAGCTTGGTAGGTGCTGTGCTTTTGGTGTAGACGAGGTGCTTTGGGTCATGGCAAGCACCACACAAAGGTCTGGGAGAGTGCTGCTCCTCTTCTGTCCTCTCCATATTCTCCATCTGGCTCCGGGAGGAGGGTTTGAGATGCACAAAAGCAGTTAACAGGAGTCGTGAGCCAGTTAACAGAAATTATTTGCAAGCCTGTCCTCCCGAAGCAGAGCGGCGTGGCAGCCGGAGGTGAGCGCTTGCCACTGTAAACAGCGTTGGCAAACATCAGCATGGTTGGCTCTGGGCAGGAACGCTCCATCACCCACGTCTCTCCACTGGCGTCAGCGTGTTTGCTCTGCTAGCCAGGCCATGAAGGCACCACTGGAGTTGCTTGGGGCTTGTTTAGATGAGGATTTTAGATTGAAAGCTGCGCAAGCAGCTCTGATAGCAGCAGCAGCAGCAGCACCTTATTGGAACGCCTCCTCCTGGCCGAGACGTCACTGGGTTGTACTCCTCCCACTAGCAGAGCTGTCTCCTTGCCCTTCATTTGGAGGGTACAGAGTGCTTGTATGATCTTCAGCTTCGCTGTCAGCAGCGCCCGACATGTCCCAGCATGGGGAAACCAAGGCCTGGGGCTGCACAGCCACTGCTGGGGTGGAAGCTGTGCTCAGGGGTTCTGTGAGTCAGTGTGAGCAGCAGCAGGGATTGCAGCTGGGAGGCACAGGCATTTTCAGAGCCTTGCTTGCCCGCCCACTCCTGGAGCCTTTCTGAGGACAAGCCCCCTTCTCTGCAACTGCCCTGACACCCCTTACATCCCTCTGTGCCACACAGTGAGAACCTGGCAGCCCCTGTGTCCTTCCTGTACCCTTGGAGAAGGAGAAGCCTCTAGCAGAGCAAGGGCAGGGCAAGGCAGCCACAGCCACCTCGGAGTTGTTCTGCGGTGGCACTCACTGCACTGCTGGTGGGATTTGGGTCCCTGCAGAGAGCAAGGAGTGGTGGAGACTGCCGAGGCACCAGGAGGGCAGAAGGCTGCACTGTGCCTGAGCTGGGGAGAGTGGGCAGCATTGAGTGCTCCCCCCTGCTCTAGCCCCAGATGGTGTTTTTCCATGAGTGTATGATGTGGGCTGTGCTCCCCTGATCCTGCTTCTCAAATGGAGCTTCATCACTTCCCCATCCACATCCTGGGGCTTCAGTGAAAGTGCCTGCAGGGAGTTGGGCTGAACCCATCCTTCATACCGTGCTTTGCCTTCTTACAAGGACTTTTTTCCTTGTCACCTTGCCTCCCCTTCAGGTATTTTTTAATTTTTTTTAACCCTAAACACAATGCAGTGCCTGTTCTGTCTGTGGGATTTATGGGTCAAGTGGGGTCTGGTTATGATCTCTTAATTTTGCCTTTAACTCACAGTCTGGGCTCAGGCAAATACCTTAGCTTGTATTCTTGGTGTCCCCAAGGATTAAGCAAAGCTGATAGTGACAGATAGAAAAAGCCTGGAGTTCCCTTGTGGTGCGTGACATCGTCATCACCAGGGGCTCAGCTGGTTTATCACCACTCTTTGGTGTATCACCACTGTGGCTGTGCATGGGAAGAACGAGGTCTTCAATCCCCAGGAGGACCTGGCACCTCCACAGTCGCTGTCCTAGTGTCCTTGCTTCCAACCCAGCCTCAACATCAAGAGCAGAACATGGGATGTGGAGATGTTTGACATTTGAAGGTCAGTTTTGTTCAAAGCCAGAGGTCTGTGTGGCCTCCTGTTTGTGGCTAATTACCGCGGGGATTAGTCAGGGCCAGGGTAAAGTCCCTCCTTGTGTTGTTAATGATGAGAATTAAACCACCTCTGACTCTGAAACCAAACCCCAGACCCCAAGTGCTCTCAAGCTTCAGGGAAGCCAGAATCTGAAACTTGGCTCCAAGCCTCCAATGTGTGTCTAATTAAGGCTGAAATAATCAAAACGAGGGGCATTCCTGTTCCTTCCCAGCACTGTTTGTGCTTGGCCTTTGCTGGGCTGGATCCTATCTGGGTGCTCCGTGCTGCCTGCTGGAGTCAGGCACGCTTGCATCTGAGACTCTGCCCAGGAGGGGGCTGAAATTGAGAAGAAATGTAAGCCTGTATGTGTTCTAATCTATATAAGGTTTTGTGTAAGATTCTTTGCAAAAGAAAAAAAAAGGCATCCTAAAAATGGAGCCTAAACAAGCTGACAGAGCTTGAAATAAATTTGTCTCTCTGCCAGTCTCCTCCCATCCCTGTCCCAGTCCCTCCGCTATTGCTGCTCCATGGAGTGCTAGTGCCCAGCCTGCTGTGCGCAGGAGGTGTTCTCACCACAGGCACAGGTGCCTGAGGTTGGGCTGCTTGTCCCCGTGTGTGCTGTGAGTCTGTGCCCTCTGTCCATCTGCAGCAGAGGGGAGTTTTGCCTGTTTGCTTCATGTGCTACTGAGGTTCTGTACAGGAGGGTGTACAGGGGCCAGGACCTGGCAGGGCTTTCTGCGAGGGACTTTGTCCATTGTCCCCTGCTCTGGCTTCCTCTGACACTGCAGGGAATGAAGAACAAGCTAAGCTGCTGGCACACTGCTGTCTCCAGTCTGGCTTCACCTGGCTCCGCTGCCTGGAGCCTTCTTGCTGATGGTGTCTGAGCACTGATGGGTGTTTGGGTGTAGGTAGGGCTCTTGCAACTGCCAACTCACCCCAAAGTCTCCAGGGGAGGTTTTTTTTTTTGTACCAGCAGCATTGGTGTGTATGAGCCACCTCCTCCCTATACCATCCCCAGGTCCAGGGCTTGTTCCAGTGGGAGGAGGGTGAGCTGTAAAGTCTGTGTGCTCCTGATCACACCAGTGGTACCCATGTCTTGAGTCTGTCTGTGCTCAACTTCCATGGGGTGGGACCTCCCTCCTGTCTGTCTCTTGGGGGTTGGGAAACAAGCCCCCTGCTCCATGGGAGGACACAGCAGGGTTATCACTCCACCTGGAGTGGGGTTCTGGAGGAGGCTGAGCGATGGAGCAGAGCTGCCTGTTCCACCAGATACCTGGGGATGAGTGCTGCCAGAAGAATCTCTGGGGATGTGATTTAGAACGTGTGTGTCTGCCTGGAGCTTGTGTTTCACTTTGTCCCAGCAGACCTGTGCTGGGCAGTGCAGTAGTCATTGCCAAGGCTGCTTTCAGTAAGGAAAGGGCAAGAAGAGGCAGGGAAAATGCAGCAAGGCTCTTCTGCTGCACCAAGCTCAGCGATGGGCACAGCAAATAAGGCTGCATGGTTTGCAGCTCCCCCGGGAGGGAGGCTGTGAGCGGAGCTCCTCTGCTGTGCCCTGGCAGGGAGGACAACATTATCTGCCAGGTAACCAGATGCGCTGTGGGATTAAGCGTAGCTGGTGTGGGTTTGTTAGCGCCATAATAAAATGGATTTTCTTGCTCGTGTGCGATCACAGGGACTGAAACACTGCTGGAGCAGCAGCATTTTCCCAGCTCCCTGCATGCAGCTGACACGTTTCCGACATGCTGCATCGGTCTGTGATTCCTGAGGAGTGGCTGTGCCTGGCATGCCTGGCGTTTTCCACAGAGGGGCTGTTGGATCTGGGCACTTAGTGCTTTATTTTAACTTCTGTTAGAGCTGTGGAGGAGGGAGAGGTAGGAAGAAAGGCTAAGGAGAGAAGTGATGGAAATCTCAGCTGGCTGTTGGAGAGATGGAGAAGCAGATTGTAGTGTAGAAATCTTTGAGTGACCACAGTACCATTTTGTGGCTTTTTCTCCCCTCTCTGGATAAAGCTGCACCGTGACATCCATGCCATTAAACAGGCCATGTTCAAAAGAGAAAATTGCTGCTATTTTCCCCCTTTACTGCCATAAAAAATTGATCCCACATAGCATCGTTATTTCAAATGCTGCTAAAAAAAAACAACAAAATTCTCATTTTGGTTTCTGACAGCTGCATAAAGCATGTTTTAAATAAAGGGGGTGTGAAACATGTAAAAAAAAACACCTCAGCCCTCCCTGTCCCCTGAAGTTTTGCTCTAGAAAGGTGTCCTTATTTTGAGGAGTGGGAAGAGAGAGTGGAAGTGTGTCAGTGTGGGACGGGATTTGGTTTCTCTCTTTTCTTGCATCTGGTGATCAAAATTAAGACTTTGCTGGTAGCTGGACAACAGCTGGAGTAACAAACCCCCTTACTTACCTGAACTGGGATGCAGTACACTTCCTTCAGTAGCAGAGTGCTTTTAGGGAGTGATGGTACGACCTCTCTCCTGCCAGGCAGGGTGGCATCCTGGGAAGGTGATGGGCAGGAGGAAAGTGAGAGGAAGACATGGGAAACCCAAAAAGGGATTTAAATGAGTAGCAAGTCATGGCAGGTCCCTGTAGAGGGAGGGGATGGAGCTAGGTAAGGTAAGGACTTGGGCAGCTTTGAGCTAGTGGTGATGCAGCATGAGAAGGACAGACCAATGTGGGATGAAGTGGAATGTGGATCCAGCAGAAGGGGGCTGCAAAGAACAGGGTAATGGGAGATTGGTTCAGGTCAGCTCTCCCTGGAGGAGTTCACAATGTTAACAAGAACCATCCCATTTAAACAAGATGCTCTTTTGAAAAGAAGATTAAGCAGCAGTAGTGTTGACAAAGTACAGGGCTGCCAGGACTCCAGCGAGCAGCAAGCTGCTGCTCCCCCTTGCTCCACCTGCTCTCCAGCTCCTCTGCCTCTGCTCTTTTCCTGATTAACAACCAGTCTCCTGCAGCCTTTGGGCATGGGCACAACTGGGCCACCAGTGCCTGTCCCAACAGCAGAGATAGGTGCCATTCTGTAAAGCCAGTGAGGCTTTCCAGCTGGAAGGTGGCCCTGTGCTCATTGCCTGACTTGGCTGGGTGTCCCAAAGGTCTGTGATTAGTGGAAATGATTCCTGGAAGAACCATAATGGGTGTGGTACAAGGCAACCTCGATAATGTAGGTGGGACGGGGCTTGGTAGAAGACTGGAGAGGTAAGGTGACAGCACAATAGGCTGTTTGAGCTGTACAGGTTGTAAATGGTATTATCTAAGAAAGAGCAGTATTGCTGCATTCTGCATGTCCAGCCTGCTCCCTCCAAGTGAACAGGCCCATCAGTGGGGCCATCAGATGTGCCACCAGACCTTCCCCGTGTCTCCTTCCTTCTCACATTGACATCTGTTTGCCTTTAATGTCCAGTAGGCCTCTGAATTATGAAGCTCTTTCCTCCACTGGTATCTTAGGGACATGATGAAGAGTTAGATGAGCTCTCCATAAATAGCTCTGCCATTAAAAACGCTCAGCTCCTGTTTTAATGTTAGCAGGATTAGCAGTCTGCAGAAGTATAGGCTTAAAACTTGGTGGTAGGCTTTGCACTGGTAATATGTCTCTATTTTCTCAGACTTGATTTCTTCAGTCAGCCTGGCTTTGAGTGCAATAAATTTTGCTCTTCTTTACACCTCAGCTGATGACTTATTCTTTGGAGCCTGTGTCCTTGGCTAGCCAGAGACTCTTCAAAGCTAAATTTTGTGCTTCCCTACCCTGAAACCAGTGAGGTCCTCTCAGGAAGGACCAAGATGGGTGTGATTGTTAGGGTTTGAAGCACGTTACTGGTGCAGTTCTCCAGTCTCCAAATCAATATTATTTTTGATTAACAGCCTGGACACAAAAGGGGACATGCTAGTCAAATCTATTGGGGTGCCATGTGCAGGTAGAAGGGGGTCAAGCTGTCACCAAGGAGCTGCATGACCTTAAGGACTGGGCAAACATAAAGAGGGTGGGATGGAAGGATGACACAGTTCAGAAGGATAACATGGTGCATGGGTGAGCATAAGAGCTTCTGAAAAGGTGGGATTAACCAACTAGAATGTCTGAGCTCTGATTGTTGGTTGTAGGGTGACCATTAACTGCTGTTACAATGTGCTCATGGAAAAAGTACACGGGTCTAGGGGATCTCTTAGGAGAGCCCCACACAGCAAGGCAGGTTGTCAAAATGCCATCCCACAGGGTTCTGCTGAACTGTGGCTGTGTGTAGTGTGCTGCCCTGGGAACCCCAGCAGCCTGGGAGCAACTACCTGTCCCCTTCAGCCATCCCTACAATAGGGTGGCAGCTTCCAGGGAGGGGAGAGGTGGGGCCTGATGGGTACCTGTCCCTGCTTCATCTGGGGCATCTGCCTGTGAGCATGAGCAGAGCCCAAAGGTTGGGGGGAGAATGCAGTTCTTGTAAATACAGTAAGGGGGTAAATATGCAGACGAAGAAAGGTTGTGCAAGCTCACATGCAGCATCAGCCCCGTAGTAAATGAGAAATTTTCAGTGAATAGCTCTGGGCTGCAAACTTCAAGGTTTCTAACCATTAGATGAAGCTGATTCTGCGTAATCTCCCTAGCAGCGGACACAGAGGCAATCAGCCAACCTGTCTTCAGGCATGATCATTATCAATTTCCAAAGGGGTTGTCACCAAGCGGGTGCCTGTGGTTGGTGACCCTGGGGCACCTCTCAGGTGACCGTGCCTCCAGCCACCCGAGGGCAGAGCTGATGTGTGCTCCTGCAGCATGCCAGTGCAGCTGGGGTGACGCAGTACATGGCCTGTTTGGTTTCTGGGGTTTTATTCACTGCAGTGTAAACCCAGTGTGTCTTTAAGGCCATGCATGTGTAGGGGGATTTGCTGATGGCTCATCTTTCTTGCAGGCTTTTTCAGCTGAATGTCAGTTTATTGCTTTTGCAAATTGTCTTGCGCCTAGCCAGAACCGGCTGCCTCAGCAGAGGGCTTTGCCAACAACGTGCTCTATAAAAGGGTTATTAGGATAACAAGAAAGAAAACAGAAACCTTTGCAGAATCATAACAGTATAGTGTAGCGCACACACCCCTAGCCCCCTCTCTCCCAGTTTATTGCTTTTGAATGCTTCTGAGCTGGACTTCAAACCCTTGTGCTGCTGAATATGAACAGCAAGGTTAAAGTACCCTAGACAGGAGGTAACTCTTCGGCAATTATCTGGTCAATGGCAGAGCACCAATCTGTAGCTTGGAGTAAGCATCATCAGGAAAATATGCACAGTTTGCAAATTAAAAAGCAATTGCATTGTCTCAACCCAAGCTAGAAGCCTTCTGGTATGATTAGGGTCTCACCAGTGGAGCTGGCCACAGCATCCTTTGGGTCTCTGACATTGATTCTTCATCACGGGAGCCTGTTACTTTATAGTTCTGTTCTATCTGCACTATTTTTGTACCTGTCTGGAGGGGCATGTTTTATCAGATGTTTTTGTTTTCCAGAAAAGCACAGATTTCACCATTAAAAGGAGAGAGGGCAGAATAAGGCAGGAAAAAGCCCAGGTAGCCTGTTGTGCTACTTTCAAAATGATGCTGTGTTTTTCTAAGCTTTACAGAGAGGGAAAGATTAAGTGACATGTTCTGGTTGACACACTGCAGATTTGGCTTGTTTGTTGTTTTTCTAACTTTAGGGTCAACTTCTATAATAAAAAAACATTACTGGTGCTGCTCTTCTCATCTCAGCTTGTTCTCTGCCTGTTGTGCCTTACAGCACGCTCTGCAAGCGAAGAATTGTTCTCTCTAGTTTGAAACCAGCTGGGACAGAGATTAAATGACTTGACAAAAGTCACTGAAAGCCTGAGCAGAGCTTGTGTCTTTGAGCCCCAAAGTAGCAAAAGGCCAGACTCAGCTGCCTCTTCTTATTGCCTATTTTCCTCAGGGCTCAAAAAACTTCATTGCTAATTCTGGGCTACATGCTTAAGTGCTGCTTTAAGAGTTTTGGAGGATATCATGATCTATAAGGGATTTGCATAAGCACAGGTTGCATGGTTGGACCCAGAGATACATGGGGCAATTAGGTGTGCGAGTACAACACCATAACCAGCTCACTTAAAATTCCCAGAAGTTCTGTAGGTGACTCTGCTAGTCTGCTTTCATTTAAAACTAGGCCTTTTGGTGGAGTGTCAACAGAAATCACCTCTTCAGCTCCTCACTGTAGGGCAGCCTGAGCTCTCTGGAGCAGAAGGGCTTCCATCCTGGCAGAGACAGGACACCACCTCATGTTAGCTTCTGATAGTTCCTGCTTTTACTTTCCCAGCCCCATTGTTTGGACTGCTCATCTCTCTTTTTCACTGTCCCCATTCACTGGTCTCTTCTTCTTTCTTGCCTTTTTCCCTCTTTCCCCATGGCCTGGCAAAGTGCTGTTGAGTTCTGAGTGGAAGGCAGAGCCAGCACAGGTACCTGGCATCAGTGGATTGGTGTGACAATGGGTCTGAATGGATGGGGTGCTTTGCCCCACGTACTGCCAGTGTCTGGCACATGACCCCTGCTCCAGCGGTACCTGTGAGACTGGATGCCACCTGGGCCAGAGCTCAGTTCCCTTCCGAGCACATGTTGCCAGCACAGCTCAAACAGCAGCCCCCTAAAATGGGGGGTAGCACCCATGTCCCTGTCCTCCTGGGAGCCTGCAAAGGCCGCCTTCTGTCAGCTCCAATGCCCTGTTCCCATAGCAATGCTTCCTCTCCACTACTTGTGGCCAGTGAAACATGTGGCAAGACTCCCAACACTGTCCTTGATGCTGCTGGGCTGTGACAGGCAGGGCAGGGATGGCAGTGCCGTTCAACATACTTGCCTGATCACCTGCTAAATTGGCTCTGGTGGTGGGAACACCTACTTGAGCATTTCTTTTTTGAGATGACAAATGACTTAGCAGCCAGTACATGGATAGGTGTTGGTGGGAAGAAGCCATGCTTAGTCTCTAGGGCTGAGCTGTCTGGAGCTCCCAGGGCTCCTCACTCCAGATGTCTGCTCCAGTGGGTCTGGACCATGTGGTGATAGCCTCTTGAGTGTGTGACTGAAACATGGCACCTTCCCAGTGAGCTCAACCACAGGAGGAGCTCCAGGAGAGGTGTCTTGTTGGGGGACTAAAGCTTTCAGAGGAGGCACCTGCCCCTGGACACATTATTTGCTGCACAGTTTCTCTTCTCTGATGAGCATTCCTCCTTTTTATGAATATTATTTTAAAGTGGAGAAAAAGACCTGGTGCCTTTGGGCACCCTTGTGGCCCCTGGAGGTGTGTGAGCATCCATGGCTGCACCAGGCAAGTATAAGCAGCTCAGCTCCACTTAAGCTGGGAATTGACAGGGCATTCATTCTTGTTAGGGGAAACACACACTGCAAAGGGAGGATTCACTCTTGTCCTGAAGGTAGAGTGACCACAAACAGGATGTGGTGGGCCACTGACAGATGCTTCATATGGGTCACCCTTCAGCACTTGGCCACAAGTGGCCATCAGAAGCTGACAAGAGGAGTGCTGGTGTCTAGGGAGAGGGACTGGGAGATGGGAGTGGTTCAGTGTTGGATTCCAGCTTGTTCACAGGAGCACAGGAAGATGATTGGGCTTCCCTTCATGTGTCTCCATGCAGAGCTGGCCCCCACTGGTGCTCTGCCTCAAGCAATGCTTTGTGTTTACAGGGCATATTTTTTCTGGAAGGGCTTTTAAGGCGATTCCTACCATCTGCTTGGTCTTTTTAAGCTACGAGCCGAATGCATTCCCACTGACACCAGAGCACTTAAACAGATGTCATTGCAATGGCTTGTGCTCCTATCCTGCCAAGGAAGATGGCTCCACTGAGCTTGGTGGAGATGTACCCAGAGAGGAGGGTCACCACACTGGTACCTGGTGGGACTTAGGGCTGTGTCCTGCTCCTCTAGAAATGGGTTTGCTGAAGGGGATTTCTTCCTTTCCATCTCTTAAAATTGCCTTTTAGAGCCTGTAAAATGAAAAGCAGATCTGAGAGAGGCTGTTGCCAGTTAGACCTGGTGCAAAGGCACCTGGAGACAAAGGTGATAGACCCAGGAAGTTGCCTAGTCACCCCTGCAGCCTCCCTGGAGCAGCCAGTTGCACACAGAGAATTGCTTAGGGTTTGCTTTACCTGCCAGGATCAATCACAGCACAGCAGAAGTCACACAAGTGACCTTGGTGGAGATAGAGCCTGCCTGACTGGCTGCATTGGCACTGCTGCTCCAGCCAGCGAGGCTTAGTCCCAGGGAGCTGCCTCGCAGAATCATCTGACTCCTGTGACCCAGGGTGTCACATCCCCCTGGGCTGTGTGTGCCTTGAAGCTGGTCCAGATCAGTGGGGAGCTAGGAGACAGGGGCAGGGTGTGCCCAGCCTCTGGGATGGGAACAGGGTCTGAGGTGCTGGGACATAGCCTCCAGATCAGCCGTGGATGTGAGCCAGTGAAAGGTTTGGGAAAGACTATTATTTTCCCATGGGTATTACATGATACTGTGATACTGTGATTTTTTTCTTTTTTTTTTTTCTTTTCCTATGTGTTTTCTGCTGATTCTGCACGTACAGAGCAGGACCTGAAATCATCTGGGTGCTGCTCCCCCTTCCCATTTCACCTTGTTTTACCTTCTGGGCAGAGGATGGGAAATAAAAATGTTACTTGTTTTTCTCTCAAAAACTCTTGATGTTTTTTCCTGTAGCTCTTATACCAGAGCTATCCTTTCACTCTGAGTTTGTTGGAGGAAATCAGTTATATTTGGTGCCTTGGTGTTTATAATTCTCTACTCCCCCTGCTCCCTCCCTGTTGTTTCTTCTCACTGTTTTTTCCATACCTTGCCTCTCTGGTCAGAACTCCCCAGTGATGTCTGGAGCCATTTGGATGTGGACAGTGTACTCCATCCCACATCCTGCCTTGAATGTGTCCCAGCCCAACAGGTCGTGGTTTTGAACAAGAGGGGGAGCAGGCAGCATCTTTTCATCTTCATTCATAAATGGCAAATGGGTCACCATCCACTAAGCGTGCAACAATTCTGAAAAAAGCAGAAGAGAAAAGGAAAGCTGACGAGAGTGGTGGTGAGGTTTGGTTTACTGAAGGCATAAGCTGATTCTGCTTGCCTGGCATTGATGCTGCATCAAGCACCAGCTCAGACTGTAGACCTACCACAGAGAAACTGCACGTGGTTGAGCTCTCATCCTCCAGTAACTTTGTACATACATTGTCTTCTGGGGAAGTGCTCCATTGTAGGAAGCAATTAGGGATATTTACAACAAATTGTATGAAAATCAGTAGACTCACTGTCAAGGGGTCTGCCTTACCACGAGGGGAGCTCCAGGAGAAGGCATCTCAGTGCTTTGCTTCTGCAGCTGTCACCTCGATGCAGTCCTGGTTGGCAACAGGTTACCCTGGGAGAAATGATGACACCCTCGTGTTCCAGTTTGTAAGGTAACAATCAGATCAGGTCAGGTTTATGATCCACCTAGCTTATTACTATTTCCATTAGTAGCTGCTAGCAGATGTTGGGAGAGAAGGATTATTACTCTCACAATGCATACCGAGCTGGCAGATTACTGAAATTTCTTTCTAATCCTAAGCAGTTACTTGGGAGGTATAAATCTGTGAGTTATAGCACTTACATTCCTCTGTACTTTGATCTTGGCTAGCATAACTGATGATACTCTGATTAATCTGATTTTTTTTTCTTAAAAAAACATATCCTCAGCATCTCAAAGCATCGAGTTCCACAGGGAATGGTGTTTCTCATTGACAGATCTGAACATTTAAATAATCAAGCTCAGAACCTTTTCTCTTACATGGGGATTTATACCTCTGTATCCTTTAAGTGAATCATATTCCCCAAATGTTTTCTGTTTGTCTCTGCCTCCATTCCTCCTGTGCTCCCAGCAGCCAGGTTGCTCTTCTCTACCCCTCATGTGCCTCTTCGCCCCACTTGTACAGCAGAACCCAGTGCAGTGTCACAGATGAGGTACTCACTGATTTATAGACCTGCTTGCTGATATGACAGTTTTATTTACTGCTTGCTTCTGAGCACAGACTAGCATCTTTGGACCATCAAACTATTTGAATTAATCTGGAGCTGCATCAGCATGTGTGATGGGTCCTAAGTGTGGTTCCCCAAAATTGGTGCCCTGGATGTGCTTGCCCTGAATTTCATCCATCTGTGTGCTGTTGAATTCCCTGAATGAGCTGACTCCTTCCAGAGCTATTTGCTTGTGTATCTAGTCCCATCTGATGCTTTTCCTATCCATAAAGGATTACCATCTTTTCAGTACTTAGGATGTTCTACTGCATTGGAAGACATCTTTCTCCTTTGCCTTGTGCTTTTTCCTGTCCTCTTTCATTTCTGTTTCCCCAGACTGACCAATGTTAACTGAGATCTGTGGCACAGAAGAGCATGCTTTGGGGTTGATTTGCTCTTCAGGAGGCCCCAGCACCTGAGCAGTAATGCACTTTTAGATGTCCTTGGAAGAAAGGTTTTACTGCAGGTTTTCTCAAGTCAAATCTCCACCCTTCCCTTCACTTGCTTTTTTTTTTTTTTTTTCTCCTTTCCTCCCCCTTGAACAACAGAAAATTAGGACATGATGGAAAAGGTTGAAATAGATGGCAGTGGTTCTACTAGACTGAAAGCTTGGCATGACTCAACCTACCAAGGGATTTGGAGGGAAGACAAATACTGACCTCACAGCGCATGGTACAAATGAGGTGATGTAACCCTGATTCCCTCCTTGACAATGCCTGGGCCCTGGCTGATGCTATTTCAGGGTCCAGTGCTTGGCAATGTGCTTTGAGAAGGATGGAATTGAAAGACAGACAGTGTTAGAAAGACAGACAAAGAGGGTTAGAAAGCAAGCACCCTTTTGCAGATACTACAAGAAGAGGTTGAGGTTTTGCTGGAGAAAGCAGATGTAAAACATGGTATTCGTCTTCAAATATGTAAAAGGTTGCTGCTGCTGGGGAGGAGGCATTAAGGAACCCCTCCTGCTTCCCCACCCCTGTGTTACTTAAACCTATTGGTATTTCCCCTTGCATTCATATCCTTTGCTGCAGCTGCTGTCTGCCTCTGCATGGTGTGAGCTGGGGGGGGTGGGTTTACCTCTGCCCCATGCCGTCCCCCATACTTGGAAGCCCCTGGATGCACGAGTTGTGTGGCACCTGTCAGGGCTCAGATCCCAAAGGTTTAAAGACCTGGACCAAAACACAAGATTGACTTGTATTTATCCTTGAAGGTCATCTTGTAGCCAGATGAGAGGGTCATGAAGGATGTTCATTTAGCATTGCTGGGATGAGCTCATGCTTGCTGTGGTCACGCTGATGGCAGCCTGGCAGCAGCATGGTTCAGTGGCATGGTTCAAGTGGCTCTTGCATTGCTCCGGATTTCAGTGTCAGTGCTGTGCTGATCACACTAAGGTGTTGATATCTAAGCTAAGGAGGTCTCCAAGGCTTCTCTCTAGGTCCCACCAAGGTTGCGGCAGCAACTGCTCAACCATGTGCTTCAACCCTAAAGTGGGGCATGAATATGTCCTTATGGATGGTGTTGAATCAGTGCCTCCACACTTCTTATCCTACTGTAAAATCTTTGAAAGCTGGTAATACCTTGAGCTAGAGATTTCTTCTGGATTCAGCATTTCAGATGGTTGTGAGCCAAGTGATAAGACACCTGAGCATCCCCTTCAGCCAGGTGAGCAGGGAGAGCAGTAGGATGCAGTATGTGCAATGGTCAGTTGGGATCGCTTTCCTTTCTGCTTCACCACTTGCCCAGCACAGCCTTCAGCAGAGCTTGGGCACCAACACATCTCTGCAACACTTATTTATATATTTTTCTTCCCCTCGCTCCTCAAAGAAATCAATTCCATTCCCCAAACAATGTCGAAGGCCTTGAGGAGATATTGATCTGTGGCAGAGCTGGAGAGGAGAGCATTTGTGACACAGAGATGCTCTTTTGTAAGTAAAAGATAATTACCAGATCATGGGGACACTTGCTGAATAGGATGACATTAAATAGACATCAGGGTGAAGGGCACCGGGGCTTCTGAATGCAGCACTAGAATTGTGCTGTCCTCCCCAGCAGCTCCAGTACCTCCTCCCTGCTTCCCTCTGCCATTTCTCCTGCTCCCTACCCCANCCATTGCCTCTAATCCCTTCTCACCAGCTGGGTATCCCTGCAGCAGAGTTGCACCTAGAGCCAGCTGGCTGCCGTCCCCAGAACCAGAGCAGCAGAAGGGGCTACTCTCCTTGCTGAGGTTTTGCCAGTGCTTTCAAACCCTGGCTTATTTATTTAAGTGACAGTAGGGAAAACAAGATGTCTGCAACAGCACTGAGCAGTCTAATGATGAACCCCATGGTGATTCTAATAGCTTCCAGGCAAGGGGTCTTGAATAAGGCTTTGGGGACTGTCCCAGCTTCAACTAATGGACTGTGGTAGGGGTGGCTACTGGAGGACCCAGAACCGAGAACCTGCCTTGTACTGCTGGCGGTAGGTTCCCCTTGGTTGGGAGCTGGTGGTTGACTCTCAGTATGGTGGTAGTAGTATGTGGGGTTGGACCACTCACTTGTCTGCTTGTGCTGTTACCAGGAGGTCCCTGGGTGCTGGAGGACACAGGGACAAGGTGTAGCCATGACAATGCTGTAGCTGCATATGGGAGAACATGAGCAGGGCTGGGTGTGCTAGGAGGGTTAGTAACTTCTAGAGCTTGAGCAGAGCTGTAAAGGTGCCTTGTCTCTATCCTGTGCTGTTCCCAGGACCTTGTGGCATGCTTTCATCTCCAGAACAGCACCTGCCACTGCCATGTGTGATGGTCCAGTTCAAATCATGGATGATCTGCAGCAGACTTGTTGCCTGGGCTCTCCAAGGCATTCTCATCATTTGCCAGCTCCAGGGTGCAAGTCCCAAAGTGATGGGCCTCTTGGCACAGGGTGTGTTCCCAGATGTCACATTAGCAGGAAGCTCTTCTGCTTGGGCTTGATGTTGTGGGCACTCGAAGCTACATAGGGATGTTCAGTCACAGGACTGGATGCTGGTGCAGTTCAGTAATGACTGGGAGAACTGCTGCCAACAATTCTCATGAATTGGCACAGCACAATGTGAAGAAAACTCCAGAACTCAAAATACTATGTCATAAAAAGTCCCTTTTTATTTACACTAACATTGGTAGTATTCTCTTAATTACTTGCTGATACATTACAAACAGATCACAGTGCATTTTGCTAGATTATTGTATTCCTTGTAGGATGAGCTACCCTTGGGCGTGTACTCCTGCAGATCTGAGAGGGAGGACAGAGGGTCCCAACCTTTGCTGAGGCATCAGGAGCTGCATGACCTTTCAGCCATCACTGACTCACCAGGTCTTATCCATACAGTTCAAAAAATCTGCCTCTACAGGCTGAACACCAGCAAGCTCTCTGCTCACACATGTTTAAAAATCCTAGAGAGGAACAATTGCTATCTTTGTGTCTGTACAGGCAAGTGATTCTGGGGCCCATCAGCCTCATGCTCTCACTCTGGAGGTTTCTTTTGACTCCAGCATGTTTCCAAACCCCCCTCTCTGCCACTACAGTTCCTCTAAAGAGACACTTTCTGGCTGTTATCAGCATGCTGTAGTATATAACCAAGCATTTTCCTTTCCTCCCAGGGTGAAAGGGCTCTGGTATCTGAGGGTGTGAGCTGATAACTGCAGCAGCTGACTCTCATTCTCCCCTTGACTTCAGCAGGCATGGAGGTGACACCTCCAGCCAGGACCACTGCCATTATTTCTGCCTGGTTCTTGCTGCTCCTGTGCAGCACCTTTGGATTTTGGGTCTTCAAATTTTGCCCCTTGGGGTTATGTACCTTCGAGTTTTGCCCTTTTGGGTTTTGCTCTTCTGCATATTACACCTCTGGGTTTTACACACTTTGATCCCAGGCAGTGAGGTGTGGGGACAAGCAGGGTGTTGGAACAGCAAGCTGTGATTTCTATGCCTCTGTCAGCTGCCAGCTCCCTGGAGCAGCCCTGTGTTACTAAGTGTCTCAGTGTTATTCCCTGCCATCACCAGGCAAGAGCGGGCTTTACAGCCTGACCAGCACCAGGCAAAACAACAGAGCAGGCAATCTTGTGACTTTAAAATGAAAAAAAATTAAAAAAATTAAAATCCCATTACCATTATTGAATAAAATACTAACAATTTTTTTAAAAAAAAAACAACTCTTTTAAATATTGTTACTGCATTTCCAGCTGTTAAAATCTTCTGTATTTAGTTATCATAATAACAAAGTGTTGCAGCTGATTTGAGCAGCAGGGAGGCAGCACCATTATTCAGAAGGGTTTAAAATGGTCGGGTTTTCTTCCACGCAGTGGTGTGCCCTCGCCTACTAAATGTGCCTTTGTTGCCTTGGCACTTCTGGCCTGGGTGGCAGACATGGCACTGGTGCATTGGCAGAGGGCCCCACCAGCACTTAGCAACACGGCAGTGCCATGTGGCTTTGGTGGGATGCTGGCAAGCCAGGCATCACAGGCATCGGCAAAAAGAAGAGTTCTGCCACTTCCCTGGAGAGGCCTCACCCTGCAGAGTTCATGGGGAGAAAGAAGATGGTGCAAGCAAGACCTGGGATGCTGCTGCCAGGAGCAGAGAGCCATCTAGGGAGTTCTTTTCAGCCAAGCCTCTGAGTGCTGGAGAATGTGGGCATGCCTGTGTCCAGGGCTGGGAGGGCAGGAGGGGGTCTGCTGTGTCAGCAGTGTGACAAGACTGTCCCCAGCCCTACCACAGAGGCACCAGTGCAAGGCAGAGAGCACATAGGGTGTGCTGGAGGTAGGATCCCTATGCTCACTAGGTCAGGCTTCACAAAGCCACAATTTACTATGACAAGAGGAAACTGCCTCTGGTTGTGTAGGGCAGGTTTAGATCGGACATTAGGAAAACTTTCTTCACTGAAAGGGTTGTCAGGCCCTGGAACAGGCTGCCCAGGGAAGCAGTGTAGTCACCATCCCTGAAGGGACTGAAAAGACGTGTAGACATGGTGCTTAAGGACATGGTTTAGTGGTGGACTTGGCAGTGTTAGGTTAACAGTTGTACTTAATGATCTTAAAGGTCCAACCTAAATGATTATATGATTCTGTAGGTCATGTTGCTTGCTCCTGCTCTGGGGAACAAAATGTTCTTTATTGCAGGTAGCAGTAGGGTGCAGGTGAGTAATGCAGGATGGTGCCTGGCAGCCTTCCTGCAGCAGCATCTCAAGGCCAGCGCAGTCGGGGTATCAGTGATTCATGTGGAGATGATTGCCAAGCACTTGCATTCCTGACCCCACATTGGTGGGGATGGAGAAGAGGGCAGAAGCACCTGTAGTGCGAGACTGATTTGGGTGCTGGAGAGGCAGGAACAGGCTGAGAACAACGATGTGGCAGATTTCCTTCCTGTAGAAAAGTGTGATTTTAGTACCGACTACCCAAGGTGTCGAGGGCTGATGGAGGTGTGAAAAACTGTGCAAAGATTCTCAGAAACTTCTTGAACAGATGGACGAAGGCAAGCTGCTGCCATGAAGTCTCTGGGGAAAGCAGGAGCCAGTGAGCCTGGTGGGAAATACCTGTGGAGTGTGAGTGCCAAGTGGGACTGCCAATGAAGGCAGGGGCCCTGGGAGGAGGTGGCAGAAAATGCCAGGTCCAAGTGACACGAGTTTGTGGTGCTGCCGGCCAAGTGGTGGGTAAGGCTGGTGGTGACCTGGCCTCTCAACCAACACATTTTGGGTACTAGGCCACATGAAAGCCTTGTAAACATGAGTAACCATATTTTCCCCATGCCACCCACCATGGCAGCGTGTTCCCCAAAAGGTTACCTCCAACCAGTGGTGCATTGTGGGTAATGAGATGTAAATTGATAGCAAGACAATAAGGCTGTTTTGTGAGCCCTTCTGACGGGGGCCAGTGTTTAAAAGTCATCCTGATTGCCTCTCTGGCAATTTGCATAGCATTAACCAGAGAGAATTTCTTTTTAAACTTGAATTTTTTTTTTTCCAGAGGTCACCTCAAACTAATTACAGCTCCAGTGCCACTTTACAAAAGAGGGCTCTGCAGCTGCAATGGCAGGGTTGGAGTGTGAGCAGGAGATTTTCCCAGTGTGGGGACAGGGGAGACCTCATCCATGTGAATTTGAGCAGATTTTTCTGCATTCACTGAGATGGTTTAATAAGAGAGCCCCTCTGGGTGTGTGCAGGTGCCAAGTGCTGCATCTGCTGTGGGAGGCAGCAGTGGCAGGGCTCGAGCCCAGCACATGAAAGTCATTGATCCCCTCTGCTGTTTTCTCCAGCTCAGGCACAAGCTCCTCCTTGGTCTCACCTGCAAATGCAGTTTTGGACTGGAAAGAGATGGGCTGAACCGTCTGCCTGCTTGGGATGCTGCAGTGAAGAGGGTTGGGAGAGACAAGCCTTGGGGTGTTTGTATCTTTCACCACAGTTTAGTTCAAGTGGGGATTTCAAAGTGTTTTACTTGAAATCAGTGTAAAAGTGAGTGGGGACCTCAGCCAATGAGGTCTACAGGAGAAGTAGCGACAGGCTGCTGTGGGCATAGTGTCATGGCTACTCTACTCTGACCAGGGCCATTTTCTTTTACAGTTTAATTCTTTAAGTTCAGACAGGTCTGGTGTCCACTTAGTCTTGCAGTTGACTAGGGGATGCACAGCCAGGCAGGGCTGTGTCAGAGCACCTCTCATTATCAAGGCTCTCTTCAAGACACAAAGTGTACACTCTGTGCTCAGCAACCCTGTGTGGATGTGAGATGGCATCGGTCTGATGCAGTTCTCAGTGGGTGGGGTTTGCCACCAGTTGTGCTGCAATGTGAAATGGTCCCTGAAAGGCAACAAGTCCCTGCCATGGGAAGCAGCACGTCAGGGTGGTGATGGCACATTTGAAGAGCCAGCTGGACAATTTTATGACCACTAATATCATTTGTAGTTATGCTGACCGTGGCTATGATAGAAATAATTAAATCTCATGCTTCACAACATCAGCTGATCGCTTGCTGCAATCAGGAGTGGATCTCCTACCCAGAGCACGTGCCACTGATTGACTCTGTTAGATGGGTTGGACTAGATCTCCTTCATCTGCCTTGTTCCTCAGTTTCCTTCCTCCTGGCTGTGAGGGTCAGCACCAGCAGATCCCCTTCTTCTCCTTTGCAAAAGCCCAGCAAGAAAGATGTCAAATTTCAAGGTCCCTTGAGAGGGGTGCACGCAGACCAAGCAGGAGTCTTCTTTCCCAAGCTCCCTAACATCAATTGTCATTGTTCAACATGTCCCAGACACTCCAGCCGGGTGATGCTGGGGACTTGACACACCCCTCAAAACCACTTCAGTCCTCCCTCCTACTATTGTCAGAGGCTGGAGATGCTTGGAGGAGCAGTCTGCTCTAGGATGGCATGCCAGCTCCTGCTGCCTTCTCTGCAAGTGAATCTGCTGCTGGAGGATATCCTCTGCCCTAGACTCTTCAGGCCATTTGCTCACTTGCCTCCCAGCTTCTGGGAGCCCCCAGATCCTGAATCCTTGGGATCTTTTCATCTGGGCTGCCACAAAGCACTTCTCATCACCTATAAAGCCAGTGTGTGTCCATAGCCTCATCTCACAGCATTCTTCAGCCTCCTTCTCTTTGTTGCCTGGAGGGGCTCCTTCTTCCAGGCTGAAGTCAGCTGGATACACACACATCATCTCTTCTCCATGGCATCTTTCTACTCTGATTTTTAGCTTATTATCTGAGGTGTTAGGCCCAGGAACAGAACTCGCAACACTTATCCAGGTTTGTCAGTGGCTCTGGCACTCTTGATGTCTTCACCATGCCCCAAGCAGCCCCTTCTGGGACAACATTCCAGCCAAGCAGCCCTTGTTTAGCAGGTCACCATGGCACTGTCCTGCTTAGCCCAGGACAGCATAGCTGCTGCTGACTCTGCCTTGCTGAGGGAATCAGGGTGGGAAAACTGAGCAGAGAATATTTTTACATTTTTTCCTTCCTTTTTTTCTTTCTCTTTCCTCTTTTTTTTTCCATTCCTAAAGATTGAGTATAATCAGAGCTAATCAGAAAATTATGAGCTGTCTGATTGCTGATTAGATTCCTAATGTTAATATAGTCAAGAAGCCTCTCTTAGCGTTGTATTTTAAGAGAAGTGTAAAAATAACGTCTTAGAAGGATTGAGCTGGAGCTGCTGGAGCAGCAGGGAACCCAGCACTGGCTCTGGCAAAGGAGAGCAGGGTTTCACTGCTGGTAAGAAATTCAGGCCAGCACAGAGGGAAGGGACAGGACCTACCCAAACTATAACCAGGTGTGTTGGCTTCTAGGAAGCGCAGAGACTGGGAAGAAGAGCACAAAACCAGCCCTTCCCATGGGTTAGTCCTTGCACACAACCAGTTCTGTTCTCTGGGACCGGTCACAGCTTTCACTCTCGCTTTCCTTGCCAACAAATAGCATCTACCCAGATAGGTTAGTTCTTGTGTCTCCCAGTGTCATGCAGGCAAGAGACAGCCTCATGTGGTGGCAAAAGGGAGACTGGGATGTGCGCAGTGACAGGGAGTGGGACCAGGAGTATCTGGACCTGACGCTGAGCATCTGGCTAAGAGTGAGTATCGTGCAGGGAATGTTTCAGCTAGAGTGTGACATGCTCTGGTGGGGTCACTGAGATGATAGAATGGGAACTGGGCTGGGTTTTGTGCTCCTTCCTCCTCAAAGCCTTCCAAGCAATATACATTTGTGATACAGGCTGTATCCAGGGTTTATCCTTCAGCACTTCCAGCTGTGCTGCAGTGGTGTTCTCAGTGCTGTCCCAGCCAGGCACCCTGTGATGGAATGGTGGCATTTGCTGCCTTGCTTTAGCTCTCACCCATTCAGAGCTGGGCAGGAGACTCGGATGGGGCTTGCCCATTTCCTGTCAGCTGCCTGTACTGCTCCAGCAGTGCCCTGCTGCCTGCCACAGCTTTGCTTCCACACAAGGGAAGCACTTGATGCTCAGCACCATCAGTATTTCCCCTCTTTTTTCTTGTCTCACAGACACACCAAGCTGTTACGTCTGGCCACCCTTTACTGAATTTTCAGCTGGGCTTTCAAAATTAAAAGTTAAAAAATTTTGCTGGTTGGTGGGCAGAAGAGCAGGCAGGGCAGCAAGCAGCAGAGCTTCTGTGGGCACAGTGTGGCATCCTGCATGTGAGCTGCTGCCATACAAACCGGAGGCAAAAGCACTTTGCTGCTGCCCTGCTGCCCTAGGCTGGGCATTGTTTGGGCAGGAGAAAACCTCAAAATAAAAATACCAAGCCTGCAAAGGCTTGCTAACCACGATGGAGCAACCCTTGCACAAAATGCAGGGGTGAGATGCCCTCTGGGAATGCTGGTGAGCACAGAGAGGCTACTCCCACAGATGCTGGTGGGAGCTGGAGGAAGTCCTTGACCACTTGTGCTTGGCTTGAGCCATTGCAGAAGTCTTTAGGGCTTTCCAGGAGCAGAACTGATGGGAGATATCGTATTGTGATGGGTTGAGGTTTTGACCTTTTTCCCTGTTTAAGCGCTAAGGATCAGTCTGCTGTGTCCCTAGCATGGGGCTGGTGCCTTGAACTGTGCAGTGAAGCTGCCAGCCCTTTCCACAGCTTTCCTTCCCAGTCTCTGCCGGTGCTGTCTCAGTGATAACTCCCCAGCTGAATGGCAGGTATTATATTCTGGCACACTAATGTTCCCCTTAATAAGCTCCTCACCATTCACCATGTGTTTTACTTTGATTCATCCCAACGGCAGTGCTATATAATGGAGTATATACTGTAATTGTCCCCCATTGTCACCACTTAATAACTTAGTATGATGTTATCGCAGTAATTCGTATATTTTTTGCAAACTTTGATGAATTATATTTTGTTCTTAGAGGAAAAAAAAAAGGCAGGGAATGGTAAAAGGAGGCAGAAGTTAGACGGAAGACTGCTCTAATTGCAGAGCACACTTCATAATGTCCATAGCTGGCATCTGGGCTGCTTTTGTTCCTGAGCCTCTGGGAACAGGCCACTGGGCCAGCTGGGAAGAAGCTGCTATTAAATAACATTTCTTTTTTAAAACATCTTGATCAGCAAGAATTGGCTCTGTGCTTGGGATTTCTTTTGCTTTGTTTGCTCTTGACAAGCCCAGTCTCAAATGCAAGGGGATTTACAATGGAGTCCATGGGCAGGTGCAAGGACTGATGTCGACGAGGTGGGTACAGGACCCATGAGAATGGCCATCATGGTGAGCCAAGAGAGTGCAAATGTTGGTTGTACTCTGTGTGTCTTGGACATTGCATCAACCTCAACAGCACAACAGCCTCAGAATCTGCTCTAGACATTTGTAGAGGAGTTTGGGCCCAAGGTAGAGCGGCGGCAGATAGAAAAGCTATGCTGGAGCCTGGACAAGCATCTTCTCCACATTTGAGTTTACTGTCTGCCTCTCGAGGTTAGATGTGCAACATCTCACCAGATATTTGTGGTTCTCAAGCGTTTGTAAGCTTCTCTGAGTGCTTATGGTTCCTGACCCCATGTCTGGCAGGGGAAGCAAAAGTCCAGAAGAGATCAAACCCCAAATGTGATGAAAATTGAGGCAGGGAGATGGATGCCTGGGCTGGAGTGCTCCAGATGGCAGGCAGGGGAGGGCTCTCCAGCATCTGTGAGGTGGCAGGTAAGGACCTAAATTAGTTTTTCCCTGTAACACATGTCCTGACCTTTTTTTAAAAATGAAATCTATTTTATTAATTTTTTCTTTTTATCAAATCCATCTGTGAAACATTAAATATATGACTGTGGAAAAGGTCAAGAAATGTGTAGTTGTTGAAATCTTGTTCCAGTTGATGGCTTTTCCCTTAAGGGATCTCTTCCACACCTTCTCCTCCTCCACCTTGGTCTTTAAAACAAAAAGTGTCAAGTCATCTGGAGTTTTGGGTTTAATGGTAACACTGAAATGTGCTCCTGGAGCAAGATGGAGGGAAGGGCATTGCAGGATCCCCAGCAGTGATGCTGCCCTTGGGGAGCTGCAGGGTTAGGCCGGAGGTGCCACAGGGAAAAACTGATCTGGAAAGTTTATCTCCCAAGTGCAGACCTCAAGGGAGAGCTGCAGGGTCTCCAGCTGTTCCAGAGACATGTGCCCAGGGAAGGGAGAGGGAGCTTGGGGGGGCTGGTCTGCAGTGAGGGCATATCTCAGACAAAGTGAATAAAGATGAAGCCCAAGAAATGGATGTAGTGGGGAGTGAATGTGCTTTAAGTCCCTCTCCTTGGCTTGGATGGCTCTGTATTCACCCTGAGAATGGAAGGCAATCATGCTTGCTGAAGGAGAGGGAGGGGAGCTGAGCTGTCATTACAGGTGGCTTTACTAGCACTGATGCTTTCTGGGGGCCACATCTGCCAGGCAGCAGCTATGGATTTATGGTGGGAGGCGAGAGCAGTCTCCTTAAAAAAGGACCAAGAGAAGGAAAGAAAGAAAGACAGTAACAGAGTCAGGAGTGTATCTGTATGGAAGCTCATTGGAAAATTCTATTACAGAAATGTCAGAAGTCTGTGGCAACCAGAAAATTGAGAGATGTGAGGTGAAATTGAGTGGACATACCTCCTGCCAGGAGTTGGGCTGGGTGTTGGACAAGGGTGAGCATCAGACCCTCTTGCATCCATGGTGGTTGTGTGTTCCTGTTTGGTGCCGCCTTGTATCATAACACTAAGGAAACTGGGTCATGAGTTGGACTTGCTGTGCTGTAAAAATGCAGAGTCAAACGACACTTAAATTTTAGGCTCCAGACAAGAGACAATAGGTGAATGAAGGGCAAAACCAAAGCAACAGTAATCACAGTCCATCAGCACAGTAGCTGACCAGCAGACTGGGTTTGTCCTGTGCTCCATAAGCATCAACACAGGGCTAGGGCCTGAAGGGAAGTGCTGCATGAGGATCTGGGGCTTTGAACAAGGAAGCAGAGGAGTGGGAAAGCACATCTGGACATTTTGCAAAAGAGCAATGAAGCCTAAAGAGCTTGATCTTTGAGCTATGCCAAAGAGCAAGAGACTGAAGGGTCAAGAGGGGGTGAGCGCGCATCTTGGTCTCAAAAGGGGGTGCATGATCCCGTGTCTCTACCGCCTCCTTTTAGGTAGTTGCAGAGAATAAGGTCTCCCCTGAGCCGCCTTTTCTCCAAGCTAAACAAACCAAATTCTCTCAGCCGCTCCTCGCAAGACATGTTCTCTAGGCCCTTCACCACCTTTGTTGCCCCTCTTTGGACCTGCTCTAGTGCCTCAGTGTCCTTCTTGTGGTGCGGGGCCCAAAACTGAACACAGTACTCAAGGTGTGGCCTCATCAGTGCCAAGTACAGGGGTAGAATCACTTCTCTGGTCCTACTGGCTACATCATTCCTGATGCAGGCCACGATGCCATTGGCCTTCTTGGCCACCTGGGCACACTGCTGGCTCATGTTCAGCTNCAGCTGGCAATCAGTCAACATCCCCAGGTCCCTCTCTGCTGAGGAGCTTTCCAGCCACTCCTCCACAAGCCTGTAGTGCTGCTGGAAGTTGTTGTAGCCAAAGTGCAGAACCGGGTATTCGGCCTTACTGGAATTCATACCACTGTCCTTGGCCCATCAATCTAGTCCGTCTAGATATCTTTGCAGAGCCTCCTTACCCTTGAGCAAATCAGCACTTCCACCCAGCTTGGTGTCTTCTGCAGACTTACCCTCCATCCCCTCATCCAGGTCATCGATAAAGATATTAAACAGAACTGGCCCCATTACTTAGCCCTGGGGCACACCACACATGACCGACCACCAACTGGATTTAACTCCATTTACTACCACTCTTGGGGCCCAACTGTCCAGACAGTTTTTTATCCAGTGTAGAGTATGCCCACCCAAGCCAAGAGCAGCCAAGGAGAATGCTATGGGAGGCGGTGTGAAAGGCTTTACTGAAGTCCAGATAGACAACATCCACAGCCTTTCCCTCACCCACTAGGGGGGTGACCACATTGAAGAAGGAGATCAGATTAGTCCAGCAAGACCTGCCTTTCATAAGCCCATGCTGACTGGGCCTGATCATCTGATTGTCCTGCACGTACTGAGTGATGGTACTCAGGATGATCTGCTCCGCCATCTTCCCCGACACCAAAGTCAAAGTGACAGGCCTGTAGTTTCCTGGATCCTTCTTCCAGCCCTTCTTACAGATAGGTGTTACATTGGCTGATTTCCAGTCTGCTGGGACCTCCAAGTCAGCCACAGCTGCTGAAAAATGATGGAAAGTGGCTTGGGGAGCACCTTTGCTAGCTCTCTCAGAATTCTCAGGTAAATTCCATCTGGTCCCATGGACTTATATATATTTAAGTGGTGTAGAAGATTGTGGACCATCTCTTCCTGAACTTTTTTTTAGAACACACCACCACTAAAAAGTCCTTTATGGGATTTTTTTGCATTGCGGTTGCTTTTCTTTGGTGCTTTAAACTGGCAATTTAAAAATGCTCTGGTTATGTTTATATTTTGGTGGTAACAAGGCCCAAGTTACTGCTCAGCAGGGCCAACCCTTCTCAGGTGTCTCCAGAAGGCTTCAAGCTGGGAGGTCTTGGGAGCTTCCCCTGGGGCTTGGTGGTGCTAGGTAGTGACAGTTTGGTGCATTCTGGGGGCATTTCTGTGTGCTGAAAACCTGCCTTACCATACAAACTTAATAACAGAGGAGCTCTCTCTGTACTGTGATGTGCCATATGGAGATCCCCACGTGGCAGCAGATAATAAACGAGGTGCTTTTTAAAGCTCACAAATCACAGCACAGCGAGAGGTGAAGCCTTAAAATAAATCGATTTAAGTGGTTTCCAACACAAACTTTCTAACATCCTCTGCTTCAGTGAAAGGCAAAGAGCTAAAGAGTAGGATTTCAGAGGCACAAAAGGTCTCATCCCTGCAGAGCAGGGAGCCAAGGGCCCACTGGATGCAGGCACAGTGGCCAGCTGCACTTTGGGTTCCCATGTATGTCCTTCTGCATCTCTTAAGAGCTCCTCTGTTGTTGGTACCATGCGGAGCATTGTCAGGTAAGGGGGAGTCACTTATTGAACTTCCTGATATCTTAACATGGGACTTATTTCTTCAAAAATATTAAAGGATCAGCAAGGAATTTTTTTTTCCTTTCAAGACTCTGTCTTCGAAGACCTGTCCAGGCAAGTTCCTCCTTTCCTACCCAAGTGTCAAGCTGTATTCCTTCTTTTTTTTTTTTCTTTTTAAAATACTGTTACCCCAAGCTTTAAGTAAAATTGATTTTTACATGAAACTATCACTTCTAATTGCCACCGAAATGGTTTGTGGTTATTGTAACGGATTTTGAACTGTGACAAGTCCTGCTTGATGATCGTAACTGGAGCTCTGCAAGTTGTGTGTGGTTTAGAGAGCACTGTTGGATTGAATGATTGGAGTTTACCTGAGGAGGAGGTGGGGCTGGAGCAGTGGGATGAGATGTTGAATAACATGTTTGCTGACCCTCCTGACACTGCAGAAGCTGAGGATACCTGGGACATTGTGCCATAAAGCATCATCTTCCAAAACCCTTTGTGGGAGCCATGTCCCTCCAGTCAACTAAGCCCACCACTCATCCATCCCATGGGAGCCACAGCACTCTGGTACAGGGGGAAGAGAAGAGGGAAGGAGCCTGGGGCAGCACCAGTTCCACTTCCACAGCTGAGTTAATCTCCTGCCATTGCATTTCCTCAGCCCTGACCTCCTAGCAAATGTGTTGACCTGAATTATTTCTGGTTGTCTGAAACCTTATTGTGCAGCAAGCGAGCCGCACATCACCCAGCCAGTGAGAACTGCAGGAGAGTCTCCAAGCCCTTCCAGTTGCAGCAGAGCTCTGGCAGACCTGCTGCACTGTGACAGGTCACTGGGTTTGTGCCCAGTAGCTCATTTGCCTCATCCCCACCATGCTTGTGCCACCAAGCACACAGCAGGACCCCAACTTTAGCTCTTCCCAAAGTGGCTGATAACAAGAGCCATGAGTAGTGGCACTTGCTAGGCTTTTAGCTTTGGTGTGTGCAGCTGTCAGCCCTCCCAGTAGCAGTGGTGCTGCAATTATCAGGGGGGCTCAGACTGGGATGGGAAGCCCGGACACTGCTGGGACACACATCTGTCCCACCTATAGCTGACAGGCTGCAGCCATGTTTGTTGGGTGGTTTGTATCCACCAGTCCTCTGGGATGCTGCTGACACATCCCAGCCCTTCAGTACTTCCTAGGAGCCAGCTATCAATATTCCAGCTTCATCCCAAGAAAGACTTTCTTCCACGCTAGACAGCATTCTGTTTAGGTGATTTAAGACTAGGTAAGGTCTAACTGACTACTACAGAAGTGGTAGGATCAGGAACAGACTGAACTTTCTCTGCCCCACTTGTCTCATGAGCTGATGGCTCCAGAAGAGAGCAAGAGTTGTGAAGTGAGCACAATTTAAAGCTGCTGGGCTTGGATTTCTCTTGGAAAAGCCATACACATCCTTATTGTTCTTCTCACCAACAAATTCTCCCTAAATTTTAGGTAAAAGGGATGCCTAATGTGCAGTCCTGAGTCCTCTTCTTTTTGAGGACACTAATAAATGAGTGCAAGGGTCCCAGTGGCAACTTGCTGCAGCAACTCCATTGTCCTGGGGGTGAGTTTGGATCAGTCTGAGCCAGAAGAGGTTGTTCGTGCAGCTGAGGGACAGCAAGTGCCGGCTGTTGGAGCACTGGCCTGGCTGAGCACATCCTCCAGTATCATCTCTCCTATCTCAGAGGCTTGTGATGTTTGCCCTGGTTTGGACATACTGGGGAACAACCTCTAGTTTCTCACCCCTTCCTTTTCTGAGCTGCACAGAGGAGTGTAGGTGTTTGGAGCAGCATTCCCACCCAACATCGCTGGCTGGGGGCAGACCAGGTGCCCCTGGGCAGGGACAGTGTGGAGAGTTGTGCCGCCTACTCATCTCTTCCTCTGTCTGAATATTGGGATCTCAGAGCAGAGATCATAGCTTACTTCTTCATCACTTGTAGAAAGTGAAGAAGGATACCATCACTGCAAATAGTGTAGCTAAGGGGATGGAGGAAGGTGCTTTTTCTCAGGTCCTGAGGAGAGGACACATGTGCCTGCTTTGGCTTCCCAAGGGACCACCTGCATCCTGAAGCAGGCAGAAGCACTTGCCAGAAGGGCTTAAGCATGATGCTGTTTAGCAGTATACTTTAAAGGCATATTTAATGTAGGAGCAGGGTTTTCTACCATATGTCCAGGGTAAAAGGCAGGAAGATGCAAGAAGCGGTGACACTGGTGTATTCAAGTGTTCCTTCTACTGGGGAAGGGGGTGGAGAGAGAGGCCAAGCCTGCCTGCACCTGCCTATACCTGGTACTGTCTATCCATCCTGCATCACGTGTCTCTGTCTCAGTGCTGGTGGAGCTGGAGACAGATTCCTGCACTCTCGTGTTTGCCCTTCCTTTCCCAGGAGGGATGAGGCTGTGGTTATTTGCCATCATATTGGTGAAAACAGGAGCCAAGGAGGGTCTGAGCAGCTGAGGTTTTGCTATTGCTGGTCCCCATCCTCCACCCCCTCCCTCCTCCTCCCCTTCCAGGGAGCAGTCAGGGTGATGGGGAGCAGGAGAAGAGCTGATCTCCACTTGGGATTTTAGAAAGCAAATGTTAATCCTTACAGATGGCACAAATGCCAGAAGAATGGTAACTGAGAGGGGCTTTTCTCTAAGGGGAGAAGAGCTGAAGAGAATGCCAGGCAAGGCTCATGCCATAGGATGGCTGGTTTGCTGCACTGTCCTTTTGCCCTCAGTGCTTTTCTTTCTGTAAGAAGTTAAGCTCTACTGGAGGCCTAGGTGATATTTTGAGGTTGGAGAAACATTCTGAGCAGTGATGCTCTCCCTTCCCTCACCCCCACTCACAGTACCTCTCCACTTGGGATGTTTCACTCTTAGTACTGGTGAAGGTGTTTCTTAATAGTAAAAATTGTGGTTCTGGAGGAGGAGTGAAGAGGGACTTTGGCATGGGAACAAGATCCATGTACTGCTGGTCTGAAGAGCCATCGGTTAGTGAGATGGTCAGTAAAATGATGACACCTATGGCTTTGGGTCTCATCCCAGACTTCCAAGGCTGGGTGCTGGCCATACCACTGCCCTGTGTGGTGTCTGCGGTGGCTCTGGTTCTGATTTTGCTCCAGGTCTGTGCTTGTAATCCTCACTGGTGACAGAGATATCCCCCCCTGCTCACCATCCTCCCAGACCCCAGTAGCCAGCACCAGCTGGTACAACACTGATGTCTCAAGGACTTTGAAGGACTTACCATTTGCTCTTTGATATTCACTGGGGCTTTATTTGCTCCCCAACAGGCAGGAGAGCATTATCAGATAGTGCTGGCTCCAGCTCCATCCTCCTTTGCATGGCCTGGAGATGGGCACCAGAGGATGGGAGATGGGTTCCAGCAAATTCTTTCCCTCCACATGAACAAGGGAGTTATTGACAAACAAGTTAGTTCTCCAAAAGAAAAATATCGCAGCATGTTTGAAGCTGCCTCCTTGATCAATAGTCAGCCGTGGCTGAGCCTGCTGCCAACTGGATTTCAGATGATGGCTGCAGGGGTAATAAGAGCCCTGGGATCAACTGTCTCGGAGATTATTAGAGGATGAGATGCTTCACTGCTTTACAGTGTTTACTCAAGATTTATATAGCCTCTGTGTGTAAGGGGGTTGTCATCCTTTGTCACTGGTTGATCACTATTTGATGGTGGTGTGTGTGCTGTGCTGTTAGAGTTTGCCCCGGGGGGCTGCTTGTGGCAGGTTCAGTGAATGGGGAGAGGATGAGCTGGGGATGAGAAGGAGAGACAGTGGGGACACCCCAGAACTGGTGGCAGGAGGTGGGAAAGTGAGAAGTTGCCCTCTGATCTGTTAAAGTCTGAGATGGAGGTGTGTGAAGCACATGGAATGGTCTCGTGCATTTCTGGATGCTCTGAATCCAGATGTAGATTCAGGGTGCCCCATTCATGGAGAGGGAGTTATTGCTGAAGGAGAGGTCTTGTTCCATCCTCATTCCTTCATCGTGGAGCTGCAAAACCAGCTCCTGGGAGGTGTTCTTGCCTGCAGCTTAGGTTACTTGGCTTTGTGATGTGTGTTTGTTTTTCACCTTCTCGTCTTAACCTTTCACCTGTGTTTTCTTGCTTTGGGATGATAAGATGGTGCGTGGACCTCTTTGGCCCAGTAGCGCAGGGGTGTGTTTATCTCCAGCAAAGATCTCTCCTTCCTGATGTGTGCTCAGGTGCAAGAGGTTAATACACTTCACACCGCTGGGGAAGGCACTGAGATGAGGGTGATAACAGCCACATGTAGGGAAGTTAAATGAAAGCTTAGCCAGAGCAGCTCTACCTCAGAGCAAATACCCCAGGCACAGGCAGCTGCTGTGTGCTGGGCCATCACTGGGCCCTTCCTTACCACCTGTAGAAAGGAGCTGGGGACATCATCTAAAGCTCCCTGAGCGTACCCCAGCATTGGCATAGGCATGGGGTGCTTTATTTCCATGGGGAGGCTTGGGATTGCTGCTGTTACACAGGGCTGCTCAGTCTCCCCTTGCAGTGAGTTTGCTGTAATCCTGTTTTATAAATCTAACCTTGGCCTTTGGCCTCCCTGTGCTGCTCCAGTCTCTGCTCCACTGCTTCCCGAGTTAAACCTACTGATCTGACTGAGCTGGGAACAGCCAGGGCATACTTATTGCTGTGTGGGGGTTGGGAAGAGAGATTTAGCAAAGCACTGGACCAGTTTCCCTTGGAAAGCCACTGTGCAGAAATATTGGAGCTATGCAGAAGAACCCCAAGTGCCATGGGGGTGAAGGGGTAATAAGGAGGAGGTGGGCAGCACCCTTGGGTACTTGGTACCTTGGGAACAGTCCGCCTGCATGCTGGCCCATTGAGCAGTAGGGATGCTGACAGAAGGGACGGTCCCCTCACCTGGAGAGGAGGTTGTGGTCCCTACCTGTGCCAGCTCCAATGCTCAGAGCATTTCCCGCCACCTCACACCCAGCAGCATCCAGGCATCAGACTGGCTGCCCCCTGAAAGGTGCTGCCGTGGGCAAGCACATATGGGTGAGCCATGCTCAGGGTGGGGTGGGTGAGCTTGTGGGTGATTAAGGCTGAGAAGCAAAGACCTGGAGCAAAGCAGGGGCAAAGCAGCAGCTGTGCCATCCTCTAGGCACATGAAAGGTCACCCATCTTGTCCCCCTTCTCCTTTCCTGCATAGCTTTAGGGAGGGAGGGTGATCACCCAGCACCCTTCACTCTGCTGCCTTCACCAACACCTGCCCATCCTAAATTCATGCTGTCCTCAAGGTTCCTTAATTCCTGGTGATCCAGTGCACTGAGCAGGGAGCTCCTGATGGATCTGCCCCGGTGAGCAGCAAGGCAGAGAGGAGCGCTGTGCAGAATACAGAATAGGCTAGGACACAATAATGCCTGCACAGCACCTTGCAGCTCTCAGAGCCTGCTGTCAGGATCTCCAGACACCAATCCCTTGCAAATCTCCTGCTGGCCTTTTATGACCTGTGAAGTAATTTCAATTTGGTGTTTTCAGCCTCTAAATCTCCTGTCCTTAGCCCTCAGTGACTTCTGGGGAAAGAACTGCACTCCTTAAAGTACCAGGGTAGTCCCTGCACTAGAGCCTGATGGAAATTTGCAGGTATTTCACAACTGTGCTTAATATTTGGTAACTATTCCAATTTTTCTTGCTGTTGGAACCACACAATCAATTGGCTCAGGTCTGAAGCCAATGGGAGGTTTTGTTGGCTGCCACGTCCAGCTATGGGACCCCTGCCCAGCTCCCCAGTGCTCTGCCTGCAGCTCGGGCATCTCATGATCCCTGAACACAGCATACCTTGAGATGGACTGATTGATCTGTAACACTTGAAAAATAATGAGTTAATTGTTATTAAGGATTATAAATAATCATTGCTCTATATTGATCACGATAACATTATTTATTATGAACTCGTTTGGAATTAATGGGGATGTCCTGCAGTAGAGCAGTGTGTGGCCCCAAGCAGAACCATCACCTTCCTTGGGGAGATGTGGCTGGGAGGGTTTGCTGGAGCAGCAGCAACTTCCTAGCCCTAACACACATCTCTGTGTCCTGTTTGTGAGCAAAGTTGTCCTAAATAGCCCCCTTTGGGATCCATCCTTGTTGCCATGGTTTTGGAAGATCCTGAATCCCATGGGAGCTCCCTGACATGGCCTTGCTCAAGGCATGTCCCCCATCAGGGACAGAGGGTCCCCTATTGCAGAGGAGAGACCGCTTGGTCCCTGTCTTCTCCTAGTCTCCATCTTGGTCATGGAACTGAAATAGCTTTAGTGAGGAAAATGCTGCAGAGGAACCAGCTGGGAGTCTCTGGGGGCACTTGTCCCAGGGTGGCTATCTAGTGGCAGTTGGGAGCCAACATGTCACCCTGCTATAGCTGTGCCATCCTGCTGCTGTCTCCCTTGTCCCTGCAATGTGCTATTTATCAAACAAGAACATCTGTGTGTTTTTTTTTTATTAAAAAAAAAAAAAAACCACCAAAATTGTGTCCATATCAGCTTTGACGAATTGACATTTTCTAGAGGAAAGATGTCTTCTGTCAAAGTGTTGTTCCCTGGTGTAGTTGTCCCTTCCTGCACCATTTGCAACCCTCCAGGCACTTCACACAAGGCAATGAATGGTTAAAGTTGTCCATAAATCTTACCCTGGCCCATAATAAACACACTCTTATCAAGTACAGAAATATGCATATTTCATCACTCCTGCCTTAACGACAACGCAGAATAAATGCTTGCCTTTAATCAGCCATCTCAATACATAAACAGAGCACAAAAGCTTGGGGGATGAGATGCAGAATTGGGCCACCACTCTTCTAGGCAGCTTCAGGGAGACAGGGCTATGGCTGCACAGTTGAGGCCCCTACAAAAGTGCCCTGAAAATTAATATTACTGGGCTTTTCTGTCCAGCCACGCATTGTCTCCCATTCTCTTCACCACCAGAGCCGTAGGTATTTTGCTTCAATGCTCAGCTGATAGCTGATCTTTCCCCTTGGCTGCTGGCCATTGACAGCAAGCACTTTGATTTGGAAATAAAGATTTTTTAAAAGAGAAATGATTAAACAGGAAAGTTTTGACTAGTGTGTGGTGAGATTATGCAGTGATGGATACACATTTCCCCACATCCAATAAGAGCAAGCTGTGTTCTCTGGCTAGGGAGGGCCAGATCTATGATGTCTTTCTCTGCTCACCACCTTGCTTTCAAGTACCTGTGCTTTGCCATGTCCCAGTAACACAGCACCTGCTGTTGTGGCCCTGCTCCTGCTGTGCTGCCAGGGTTGGGTGCTGCTGCTGTTCTCCTGTGAAGAAGACACCTTGAACCTTTGGGACTCAATTTCTCCCTAAGCACCTGCTTAGAAGGGCTGAGGTATTTTGCATCCCCATGTGCTGACAGGGGTGCTGGAGGAACTGGTGACAGTGGGGACAGCAGCTGTGGCACATGTGCGTGTGCCCAGGGCTCTTGCCCACCTCTCCAGACATTGTCAACTCCCATGTGTGTGCTTTCATAGCTAGGCCCTCTTCAGGCTGCGGAGAAATAAATCCCCAGGGATGTAATTGGACTTCCAGTGAGCTCCTGCTGACATTCCAAGTCCCCACTGAGCCAAGGAGTGCTGTTTCCTTCTGGCATTTGTGGTTCACAGCATGAAAGTTGGGTGTGCAGTAGCACTAGGAACATTATGTGCATCACTGCACTGCTGCCCAGGTGGTGATTTGGGGTTGCTGTTTGGCCTAGGGTGTAACCCCATTGCCAGTGCTTCTTCCTTCCTCTCCTCTCAGCTGATTCAGGGGGCTGGAGGTGGCCAGGGCTCCCCTCCTTCCCCATGCTCTGGCTGCCAGCATCGCCTGTGTGGAGCAGAGTGTGCCCCATCCCACTGGGGGTTGCAGGGAAACAAGGAAGGATGCAGCACTGGCACATCTTTGCTTGATGCATGTCCCACTAACTCATTAGGGAGTTCTTCCTGGGCTGCAACATCCTCAACAGCCTCATGGCCAATTAACCCCGTACAGATTAGCCACTCAGCCTCTGGTGCTGAGATCTCTGCTGCATGTATTCCCTGGGAGCCTTGTGAAGCTGATGGCTGGTGAGGAGTGGATAGCTGTACTGGGTACTGCAAGGCTGTGGTGATAAGCCCTGTACCTGTGCCAGCAGTGAGGGTGCCTGGGACCCAAGGGTCCCAATGGCCCTTGACTCTGCAGGCTGACTACCTCCAGCTGGGCTTCGGTGCTAGTCATGTTGTACAGCCCTAGCAAGGCAGCTGCCCACACCCCTGGAGGCCTGGTGCTGGTTGAGGGACAGAGGGTCGCTTTTGTTTCCCTTGAAGCCTTACTCGCTTTAGCAGGAGGTTGTGCTTGCCCCAGCCTTGGGTGAGGCCTGTCCAGGCAGCTCATCCCTGGAGCCTCCTGCTGCAGGCAGCCATTGCAGGCATTGCTGCTGCATGCTATATCTGGTTCCTCTCCTGCTCACCAGCTCCCTGGAAACGCTGTCACACTGCAGATGGGCTCAGTACCACAGACCCAATATCCCTGGGTGTGCAGCAGGGTGAAGGAGGGCATGGGCATGTGAAAGGGTTAATCTGGATGGGCAGAGCCGTGCATATCTGGTACCCAGTGCTGGGACATTTTAAAGGGGTTTTCAAATCATTTTTGAAGGGTCTGCTCTGTAGAGAGCCAGGGCCATTGGCACAGGGACTTAGATTCAGCCCTTGCCCTGTGCCACAAATGAGACCCTGCCTGATTCCAGCAGCAATGCCAACAGAGGCTGAGCAGCAATGGTTTAGCCCTGTCTGAGTTCAGGTGGCAGCCATCCCCCTGGAGACACTGGTTTGCTCTGGGAAAGGCAGGAGCATGCAGAGAAAGACCATCTCCCCATGCCCAGGATGTGCTGCTTGTTGTGATCCTTCCTCTTGCCGTGCTGTCCATGTGGCAGAAGGGTTGCAAGTTCCTGAGGGATCCCCCAAACAGGGATGGTGGGTGCTGAGGTGGGACCTACAGTCCTGGGTTGCCGTGGACAGTGCTCAGCTCTTCTTGGTTTCACTGGGCTCACTTCTCTCCTGCTTGCTTTACAGAGACTTGCCAATGCAGCAGAGAAGTTCCAGAAGGCTCACCACTGGCAGGACAACATCCGGGTAAGGCTCCGTGCGCACCACAGCTGCTCTCACCCCCTTCCCTCCTGGTCATTGAGCTCTGCAGAGGCACCAGCCTTGGGGATGACTCCTGGCACAGGAATCAGCTCCTCATCCCCTCCCTGCTCCCATTCCTTGGCTCTTCCTTCCCTCCTTGCCTGCGTTCTTGGCTTCCACTTGAGTTACCACTGGCCATGCTGTGCTGCTCAGTACACAGGTGGCTGCTGCACCACCGCCTGCCAGGGCTAATGAGAGCAAATGAAGTGATTTTGATCTCATTTCCAGCCTCACCTCTTAACTGCAAGAGGGAAGGCAAGAGGTGAAGGTCGAGCTGGTAACTCAGCACCGAGATTTTGGGGGCTGGGGAGAGCTTGGTGCCAAGCAAGGTGTCACATGGGGTGGTGGCAGCGCCCGTGGTCACGCGCCGACTCATCCATGGCACCTGACAGCAGCTCAGCTGCAGTGGGGGCTGTTTCTGGGGGAAGGAGCAATCTGGTCTGGGAGAGGGATGATGCGGGTTTAATGATTGCATTTGACTTTGTAATTCTGACGGTGATAGCGCTCAGCAGGAACCTGAAGTATTCTGCCTAGAAATGTTCTCAAATTATAACAATAATACAAAAGGAAGGAAAGACTGTTTTCCTTCTAGTGCAAATGGAATCTACAATAAAAAATACTCCTAAGCCATGCAGCACCTTCCTCGAGGACAGGCCAGATCCTGCCAGGCCCCAGGGAAGCCCCTGCAGTCACTGGGGGGAAAGACCAGAGACAACCCCACTGACGGGCCTTGCTGGTGCATTTTGAGGGGTATTTCTCTGCAACCGTGACTCAGGGAGGAGAGGACATGAGAACCTGGAGCCGCATCCCACTCACGCAGACCCTCCTGCCATTGGCAATAGTCACCAGGATTTAATGTGGAGAGAAAGAGGCAGCAGGAGCAGAAGAGAAGGCAAAGTGTTGAGCTGCTTGGCTTTCATTCACAACGTGGCTGCTGTGGGGGAGATCCTTGTGGATGGTTCTCATCCACCTTTCATGAGCAGAAACAGCCTTGCAAAGGAGACGTGAGGTGTCCTTGCTGTCCCTCCCATCCAGCAGACATCTGTCATTGGCACCAGTGGTCACTGAGACCTTTCTGCATAACAGCGCTGCCAAATGACTGTCACCTCTTTCTGGGAGACTGGTGGCAAGGACATTAGGAGGATAAGATCAGTCAGATTTAGAATAGAAATGAGGAAGAAGTTCTTAACTCTGAGGGTGGTGAGACACTGGAACAGGTTGCCCAGAGAAGTTATGGATGCTCCATCACTGGATGTGTTCAAGGTTGAATGGGGCTTTGAGCAACCTGCTTTAGGTGTCCCTGCCCATCTCAAGGCAGTTGGAACTAGATGGTCTTTAGGGTGCCTTCCAATCCAAACCATTCTATGATTCTGTGATAACAAGGTTTGGTGTGGGCACAGGCCTCACCAGCACCTTAAGTGTGGGCACAAGGCTCCCAGAGGAGGCCAGAAGCAGCCCTGAGGGCGGCACAGGCTTCTCCCATAGGCTCTTAACTCATCCCTAGTGCTGGCCTGATCTGTATGTCATCTGGAGTCAGGAGAGCTGGGGCAGCTGGTCCCTAAGCAGCAGACAGAGCTTGGCTCTGGGCACCTGAGAGGCATCATGGTGGCTCCAGGCACAGTGTTCTGGACTGACATGAGGGGGGTGGATGACCTGTGGCTGGGAGATGGGCAGGGCAGGCAGAACTGGACCAAAGTTCCCCTGTTTTGCAGCAGTCCTCAGTGATTCTGCTGGTCCCCTGGGCCACAGGGTGGGGCTCCTGCTGCAGAGCCCCCCTGCAGCCCCAGAGAGCTCCCTCTCCATCTAGACCTGGCTGCCTTCTGCTTCGAGGGGGAGAAAAGTCAGGATACAAAACATGCTGGGAAAGGTTGTAACGCTGGGGAGCTTTTGGCTCATTTTGCCATTCAGGGCACAAACCTTTCAAAAATCCACTTTTGTAGAAAAAATATTTTTAGTAGCACTGTTTGCAGCCACTTAATCAAGGTAATTAGGAGCGAGTCACCCAGAAACAATGTGCAGCCATGCGTCACTGCAGAGCTCGCCATGGCTTTATCAGGACAGCCCAGACTCGTTTGGGATACTTGATGGACTGGTCCAACTCTGCACTCAGCACCCGGGGCCCTGGGCCTTTGCTCCCTGCTAGCAGCCAGCCCTGCATACCCCAGCCCTGCCCGCCCTGGCTNCTGGCCACAATTCTCCCCTCCTCTCCCGGCGTATCGCATCCTAACCTCGCACCGAAGTCAATGACTGATTGCAGGGAGCACAGTTATTTTTGTGTTTCCATCTGAAGGCGCGCCGGCAGATGCTGAGTGTTTGCGCTGCATTAGTGCTAATGGCAGCCCCATTAAACCTCGTTGCAGATGGGTTGCTATGGAAGTCCGGGGGAAAATGAAACAGGAGAAGGAGCCCGAGCGGCTGGGAGGCTGATGCCAGCAATCACTCACAACCATCTCTACAGGGAAAGTTTCTTTTTTCTTGCTTTTTTTTGGTGTTTCCAGCTGCACTCTGACCATACTTGCCCTTTTGAAGGGATTGAGCTCAGCTTCCTGCCTCAGAGGGCTTTGCAAAACACCTGCCTGATCCCAAAACATTCCCCTCTGCTCCACGCTCTCCTGTCCTGTCCCTGCTCCTTGTCCTCAACCACTCTTACGCCTCGCATGTCTCCCAGCAGGGCGAAGCCAAGGCCATGTCCTTGCATGTCACCAGAGCTCCCCTGCACACCCGGAGTGCTTTCATTGCCGAAAGAAGCCTTGGCCCCAAGGTCACCCATGCAGCGGAACCCAGGGCACCACTCATGCTCTCCTTCCAGCTTGTTTCACACCAGGCTAGGTGGCAGCTTGGGGTGGCACAGTAGGCAGTGCTGAGTCCCCCAGATAGACTGTCCCCAGCAGCAGATAAAAGTGCTGGGGCTGCAGCCCAAACCATGATGCTGTTTACCAGATTCCCATTCTCTATTTACCACCTTGATCAGACAAGAGACCTGCAAAATGTACCTATAAACTGAGTCACACTGAGTTTNTCTGCCTGCCTCGGCCCTGTCCGTAAATGGCTCTTGCTGTCAGGATTGAACCTCCTTTTGCCGTCCTTCACCTGTAAGATGGCAGGGCACAGTCAGATGAGCTTGCAGCACTGGTGATGCTGGCTCTGCTGCTGCCCCTGTCACAGGCAGTGGGCAGGGAAGGCAGCAGCACANTCTTTTTTCTTGCTTTTTTTTGGTGTTCCCAGCTGCACTCTGACCATACTTGCCTTTGTGAAGGGATTGAGCTCAGCTTCCTGCCTCAGAGGGCTTTGCAAAACACCTGCCTGATCCCAAAACATTCCCCTCTGCTCCACGCTCTCCTGTCCTGTCCCTGCTCCTTGTCCTCAACCACTCTTACGCCTCGCATGTCTCCCAGCAGGGCGAAGCCAAGGCCATGTCCTTGCATGTCACCAGAGCTCCCCTGCACACCCGGAGTGCTTTCATTGCCGAAAGAAGCCTTGGCCCCAAGGTCACCCATGCAGCGGAACCCAGGGCACCACTCATGCTCTCCTTCCAGCTTGTTTCACACCAGGCTAGGTGGCAGCTTGGGGTGGCACAGTAGGCAGTGCTGAGTCCCCCAGATAGACTGTCCCCAGCAGCAGATAAAAGTGCTGGGGCTGCAGCCCAAACCATGATGCTGTTTACCAGATTCCCATTCTCTATTTACCACCTTGATCAGACAAGAGACCTGCAAAATGTACCTATAAACTGAGTCACACTGAGTTTTTTGCTACCATCCTTTGCATCCATCCTCACTGACAAGCTGCCATGCTGTCCATTGGGCATCCTATCTCACTCCATGTTCTCCCAGCTCCTGTCCGGCCATGTGCTCTGCTTCCCTCCAGGGCTTTCCAGTGCCTTAGGTTCTTTTCCAGACCTTCAGCCCTATCTCAGCACTATCAGCAGGGGCTCGGGTGTCCCACTCCCCCATGGCACACGGGAGTGGGGGCTTTGCCAACACAGGGAAAGATGTTGAAGGCACAGGTGTGCACTGCCAGCTGCCAAATGCATCTCAGGGCATTGTTAGCACTGTGAATTGGTCTCCTGGAGCCATTGAAGCTATTTGTCCCTTTAAGGAACACTCTGATGCTGCAGAGAGCCATCCCCGCTTTTATGTGTACTTGGCAGGATTATATGAATTGCCTTTAAAAGTTGACTTCTTTATAAGCCATTTTCTGCTTCATAAAATGTTTATTACTGTTGTTTTTCTCCCAGTTCTTCCTCACTGTGTTTTCCTTTGCTACATTGGGAAGCTTCCCTCTTCCTCTGCCTGCTACCCCCCTGCCTCCCACCTCTCCCCACCTTTCAGGAGAGAAAAGGGGCCTCTGAAGGGTCAGATCACAGTAGGCCTTTTCTCCATAGGGAACAAACAAACAAACAAACAGCTATACATTGAGCTGTGGATGTAAGAGCTTCTGGGGACAGGGTTTAACTGCTGGCGACAGGGTTTAACTGCTGGGCACAATACAGGTGGTTTTGGGGTGCGGTGGCGTGTGCAGAGGTGGCAGTGGGAGCATGGGCACCAGGCAGCCCCACACAGCCACCTCCATCCATAACCCCCGCCTGCAAGCTCACAAGCAAATAACGAAGCCCAGATAATTTCAAGCTCCATTAGAAATGAAACTCCGGGGAAAACAGGATCGCTGTTTGCCAAATGGGGAAGGACAGGAGGAATGACAGATTGCGCTCCCAGCTGCCTGAGAAAGGTGAGGGATAAAGGCGAGGGACGTGGTGGACCCACTGTATGCCCTTTGGTGGCCATACAGCCCTGAGTGCAGCATCCCTCCAGGTACAAGGCCCTGTCAACCTGCTGATACGACTGACATTGCCATGGTGTGCTCGGCACGTGTCTGCAGTGGAAGTGGTCACCGTGGCACACCGTGCACGGGTGCCGGCAGCTGTTCCTGTGGCTTTGCCGTGGTGATGCAGGCACGGATTTGCGTTCAAAGTGGCGTTAGAAGGGCGAATGCTGGCTCCTTATCCTCCTTTCATTTTTCTCCTCCTTTAATTACAGATCCTACTTATCAGCCAAGAACAGAAAGATCGTCACTGTAACCTTGCACTTGCCCTTGTAGAAGGTTTACCTAAAAAGTTAGAAAATAAAATCAAATACTCTAATTTGCAGTCGTCTTGCCATTTCAAACCCAGCTTTCATTACAGCACAGAAAGTGCATTGAAGCTGTGTTTATAACCCCTTTTTAGATAACAAATCACATTTTCTTTTGGCCGGCGAGTGTGTAGAATTGATATTTTTTTCTCAGTTTAATGGGTTTGTGTGTTCAGGAATGATCTCCATCAACTGAAAGTCTTTATTGTGTTTGATATAATGTCAGCTTTCATTACGCTTGGAGAATTACTGTGTTAAAGCACCAACCCTGCTGTAGAGCCATTCTGGCCGAAAAGCAGAACACAAAAATCATTCACAAAAACTCCGTGTCAGTGCCATTCCCTCTTAAAAGCCAAGGATAGGGCTCGAGGAGACTCCCCTCACCCTCTGCTCTGCAGGATGGCCGAGCAACCTGCAGTGGTCTCACGGGTGTGATGATTTGGTGTGGGGGCTGCTGGTTTTCCTGGCAGTGCTGCTGCCCCATCCCGTCCTGTCACTGGCAGGGCAGGGGCTCCCCAGCACCCACTGGCTCTGCCCAAGTGCAGTAGAGAGGAGAGGTGGCCACATCTCATTTGAGGCAGGCTCAAAGGAGCAGGAATGGACAGGAGGTGCCATGTAAAGAATAGCTGGCGAGGCATGATCAGATAAAACATCTTCTCAGGGAGATGAAAAAACTGTTGACGGCTCACTTAAATATTTCCCCAGCTCTGTCAGAGAGGCAGAGGGAGGAAATTGCTTTTTAAAAAAAAAGATGCCAAAGCAGATTATGATGACTCTTTCCACCTGTCCTGGATAATGTGTATGGCCGCTGCTGCTGGATGGGTTGTGAGGGGACTCACGTGGCAAGGGCNGGGACTGGAGAAGGATTCATCATGGTGTGTATGGACAAGGATATGTCTAGCCCAGTGGAAATAAAAGATTCAGCCCCTGCCAGCTGCTGCCAGTGTTTGTCCTGATGCCCAGAGACAGGCGTGGCTGTGACTGCAGGTAGGAATTTCAACCAGGAATTCATCTGGTCCCTTTGGGAGCCTGTTCCTGGCTGTGGCCCTCAAACCGCCCTGTGGCAGCTGCTGCAGAAACACTTTTTTTCCTGTTGCACAGCTGAGAAGGCTGCTGTGCTTATAGCAGGGCTGGGTCACCTTGGGGTGAGTGCTCAGCAGGCTGAGACCTCCAGCCCCAGCTGCCAGCTAGGGCAAACTGGCCAACACAGACCCATCCCCAGGTACAGCCATCAGCCAGTCCCATCCCAATCCTCCCAATGCACACAGGCTTGGCAGGGTCAATACTGCAGTGGGAACATGCTGTGTCCCTCTGCTTGTCCCCTTCTGCCACCCGGCCTTAATGCAGATGTGAGGTTGTGGGTGCTGCAGGCACGGTGGAGGCTGTGGGAGTTGCTCCCATATGAAAGGTGTAACTGGAAGCAAATTCTGTTGCTATTTCTGTGTGTTTAATGGTTTGGGGACATGAAGAACTCCCTAAGTATTCACTGCTATAAGAGCTGATGGCAGAGGAAAGATGGACTCACGGGTAGAGCCACCAATGCTGTGCAGCCACACTGGCTCCTGCTTGCTCTCTGCACCTGCCAAATTGCCCATGGGTCTGAGCAGGCACAGATCCTGGTCATCTGGCTTGTCCCCACATCTGTGTGCTGTGGTTTGAGTTGCTGGCCATGCCACCAGCCCTGTCCAGCCTCACCTGGCAGCTGATGGACTGGTGTTGGCTTGGGATCCAACTTGTCCTCCCCACCACTCTCCAAGTTCCTCCTAACTGCCTGGAAGGCAAACCACTGCAGGATTTGACCCTTCCAGAGCCAATTAAGTCTTGAAAGAGATTTCCTGACCACAGGGGTCACCTGTGCCACTTGGAGAAATGAAAGCCACAACTGTAGTGCTGAAGTGGACCAAAATCAATGTGGTACAGCAGGAGCTACCTGCAGAATCACCCCAAGGAGCCACAGCATCCCCAGGTCACACAATCAGAAGGATGACCCTTACAAGATGATCAAGTGATCCTGCAGAGGACAACAGATCCGCAGGAGAAAGATTAGACAGCTTGGGTGATCTTGTAGAAAAGCTAGAGGGAGAGAGCAAGCCATGGCCTCTCTGCTGTGTCCCTGCTGGCTGCATGCTCTGGCTTGATGGGGCTGGAGCAAGGAGCTGATGTGTCACCTGCAGCTCCTTCCGAGGTGTTTTCAGGATGGTGGCAGCTGTGTGCATGACGTGGTTTGATTGCCCCCTTGTTAAACCGCTGACTCAGAGGTTTGGGCCAGCACCCCTCTATGCTGACATTGCTAGGCTGCAGTGAGATAGCAGAGCACTGACTTTTCTAGCATTATTTTTAGAGGGTGGAAGGGAGGAGTGCCCCTCCCCACCCACCTGAGCCCCCTGTACCCCTCCTTGTCATGGGCTTTGGCTCAAACCTGGTCTGCTATCACGTGACAGGGAGCACCAATGCCAAAGCAGGGTCCTGCCATGACCTGCTGGCAGGGCTCCAGGTTGTACCTCCCCAGACACTCACAGCCTGGTTTCATTAATTAGCTTTTTGGTTGGAGTTTTGGTGTAAAATGAGTGAAGGAGTGGAACATCAAGCTGCTAGAGAGGGCTTACAGTGGATAAGCAGGACCTCGGTCCCCTGGAGAGACTGCCATGCAGCACCTCTCATGGAGAACCCACCTGGGTCAAGCCCTGGCCAGGGGCTGCCTGGTGACACTGAAGCACAGGGGTTGCTCGGTGGCTTTGCCAGAGAAACCTGGGTGGTGGCTTCAGCAGCGTTTAGAGATTACTCTGCCATTGCACTTAACTCCCCAAGTCATTTCCCCTTAATTTACACTGAGGATTTAGAAGGCTGAAATAACCCTGTGCTTATCCAGCAGCATGGTCAGGGCCACTGCGCAGGTGCTGTTTGGCAATTACAGTGCGAGATAATGGATAGCGGTTAACACATCATTGAGGTACAGCTACCCAGTATCCATCTTTGCCATGAACCAGTGAGTGCTTTTTGCAAGCTCATTTGCAAAAAACGTGGACAATGGTTTGCCCTGAAATCCCCTCACCATCATCACCCCCTTGTTTTCTTCATTGGTATTTATTCTGAAAGGCTCTAGAAATATCAGTGCTATTTACACAAACCAGGTGCTGGGTTTAATGTGGACCGGAGGAGGAGGAGGAAAGGATTATGTGAAGAAGGCAAGTGTGGTTTATAAATCAAATATTAGGGAGAGGAACTTGTAGGACCCTGCATTGCCTCTTGGGAAATCTATGCGTCTCTCTAGAGCATCTTCAGGGGCTCTGTTCATCCTTCCTGGAATAAATTCCTTTCAGTTCTACCAGTCTCCTAAGTGCCAAGGACACAGATTACCTGACAGCTCCTGTGGGCTCCCTTGAACCTATGAACCATCCCCAGCATCAGCAGGGTTGTGGCAGGGAGAGCAGAGCCTGGCATTGGGATACATCATAGGGCCAGGGCCACAGTGATGCTGGCTGTCCCACATGTGCCATCTCACATGTGCAAAACTCGGCCACAGCACAGAGTGGAGCCAGGATCTCATCCAGCTGCCTCTGGGGTTGCCAGGGCTTGAAAAGGTGCATGGCAAGGGCTCTTTGATCTCTAAGAAAGCAGTGAGAGAGTTGTCCTTCCAGGAGGTCTTCTCCCTGTGCTGTGCTGTGCCATGGGAGCGCTGTAGTGGGTGAAAGCAGGGCTAGGGGAACAGCTCTTGTCCCTGAGTATCACCTTGCACCCTCTCACCCACTGCCAGAACGGGGCCATCTTGGGTCAGAGGGGATTTGAGCTTTCTGGAGGAGCTGATGGAAGATAAAATGAATAACAAAGCACCTTCTGGATGGTTGTTGTTAGTCACACTCACTTCTGATTAAAGATCATTAAACATGAAATTAGCTCATTTCTGTTACGGGTCTCCCGGGGGTTCCTTTAATTAGGAAGTGCAGATGGCCGCAGACCCTGGGAGACTGTGGCACCGGTGAGGGGCAGGGGTTTGCATGGGGCTGAGAGTGGTGCTGGGAGGGCATCCAAAGATAAATTAATTTTTTTTCTTGTTGTTGTAAACCTCTCAGCATTTCACAACAAATCACAGATAATTAATAAGTACATTTCCTTAATGACTAGGCTTTTTAATAGCAGAAATTGGAAGATGCTGCATCGATTTTTTTTTCCACTTTCCCATCTCGGTGTTGCCTTATTGCCATGATTAGAGTCACAGAACCCATGGGAGGGACTGGCCCCTCTGCCCAGGGGGAAGCTGAAACTACTCTTTGCAATCCCCATCCCGGGGGACATCAGCCACGCAGGCTGTTGGGGTCCCCTTGACTCCAGTGACACTGAGAGAGCAACATCCCCACTCCTTCCCACCTTTTGGTGGACTCATCTCTGTGCTCTGGGGAGCATGTTTGTGGCTGGAGGATGATGCCAGCAAGGGGTCAGTGACTGACAGCTCCCAGTGGGGCTGGGACAGTGAAGTAGGTAGTGCTGGGTGCCTGATGAGCTGCTCATACCTACTGGTCCCTTCCCCTGGCATGAGCCAGCTGCCAGGCTGGGCTGGGTGTCATGATGCCACCAGGCCCGTTATGATCCCGCAGCCAGGCTGGGTGCCACAGAAGCAGCAGTAGAGCAGGAGTGGGGAGGATGGGGATATAGTAGTTGCCATTAAGGTTTGGCTGATTTCTGTTCTGGGCCCAGATCACTTTCCTCATTAAATAATAACAGCAGTAATCATCCCAAAGCACTGCCTCTACGGTGGGAAGGAAGGCTGGTTTGCGCAGTGGCTGCTGACGGCTGATTGAGCGGCAGACATGTAGTGCCGCACTGGCTGCCTGTGTGCCTGCGTCGTGCTCACGTCCTGGCATGCAGAGAAGTGTCTCCAAGTGCCCTTTAATTACCCTTTCTGATGGCACACGAAATGCTGTTGTGACAGCATTGCTGCACTCTGAATTGCCTCTTTAGGAATTTTATCAGCTGCCTCATGTCCTGACATGGGGAAGAGGAATCTGAGCAGACCTTTCTGCCTAAATAGGCCCTAAATACCCCAAATTAACGATGTGTGTTTCTCTGTGGAAGCGAGGTTGCTTTTCTCCCCATTTCTGTAGTATGAGGAAGGGAGCTCTGCTGGCTGTGAGGATGCTGCCTCACGTGCTGCCCGTGGCCAACTCTCCTGCAGCTCCTGATGCTTGCAACAGGACCCAAGTATCTGGGGAATGGGGACATGGTGCAGCCTCTCACCCAGTGGCAGCACAGAGGCCAAGGTGATGCCAGTGGCAGGGCAGTTTGGCAGTGGCATGACACCATTCTGCTGCAGCTCAGTGGCAACCATAAGCAAACGGAAGCGTGGCAGACGATGGCTGGTCACTGGAGGGTCACATCCACGAGGTGGATGTGGGGTCCCACCCATGTCCCAAGGACAGCAAAGGGTGGGTAGAATTTGTCTCCCAGGGATGTGATGGCTCTCAGCATCATGGCAGAGGTGCCAAGGGGACAAGTAAAGGGGAGAGATCCCGCTGCTATCCCCATCCCTGACTGTTACTAACTCAGCTCTCCCTTTTCTCTGCAGGAAGAAGACATTGAGTACTATGACTCCAAGGCTGACACTGAATATGTGAGTACTGTCCCTGCTGCACCACCAGCATAGTCACCACTCAGGCTCAGCACAGAGTCCTTTGGCAGGGCTGTCCTTGCACTGCACTGGGGGGATGCTGCACTTGTTACAGTTGATGTAACAAGGCTCTGCAGTGGGCAGCAAGTGCCCAGTGCGCAGCCATGTCCCTGCCAGCCGAGCCATGGTGGCATCTGTCTGCCATCACCGCAGCAGGCAGGTGGGCAGCTCGCTCCGCTGCCTGCAAAAGTTTCTAAAATTAAAGCTGGCATCTGAAATTCAAATGATGAGCAAACCTTTAATTAGAGAGTGAATCCAATTCTCTGCCCTCCTCCCGGTACAGCCATCTTGTGATTTCTGGCAATCAGTACTTTAAATACAGACCAAACAGCTCCGTTCTCCCAGTGCTCCCAAGGGGGCTGGAATTTGCCAGTTCCTCTGTGCAGTGACAGTGACAGTGACGGCACACAGGTGCAGTGCCCATGCTGGCAATGGCTGCTGCCCCATGACGCCCTGCTTTGCTGGCAGGGGACAGGTCGCCCGGCTCCTGTGTTGTGCCATGATGTGGGATCCTTCCAAGATAGGGGCTTGCCTTGTCAGTGATGCTCTTGGCATGGTGCCTCTGGGGAGTGAGTGAGTCACGACATCTTCAGAACTGTCTGGGAGCCCCGAGCAGAGCAAGGTGAGGGTTTGGGGGCAGCCCCAGACAGTGTCAGTGCCTTGGGACTGGTCCTGGCCCCGAGGGAGAACTGGCAGCAGATGTGCCACTGGGAACAGTACCACAGCGGGAGAGGAGGAGAGGCAGCACATGGTGTTGGCAGAAAACCACATGGCCTCATCTGAAAATAACATCGGGTGGACCTGTAAGCCTTCAGAAGGCCCTGTCCAGAAGGGTGGGGAGAATCCAGGCTTGACTGGGTCCCACCAGCTCAGGTGACATGCTCTGCACTGAGCTCCAACTTTCCTCTCACCCTGCCTTGGAGGAGATACCCCAGAGCAGACCCAAGGGCAGGCTGCAGGGAGGATGGATTCTTGAAAGCAGAGTTAGTGACAAATTACCAGTACTATTGTCCCCAGTGGGCTCCCTGGCAAGTCAAGCTGGAGACATGGAGCTCTTAAAGCCTCAGGAGCAGGCTGTCCCCCTGTGTTGTAAGACAAACTGGTGGGGAAAACAACCAGCCTGGATGAACAGGGACCTTTTGCTGGGACTTAGGCGAAAGAGGAGAGTCTACCACCTTTGAAAGAAGAGGCAGGCTACTCAGGAACAGTAGAGGGATTTAGTTAAGTTGGGTAGAAAGAGCATTAGAGGGTCAAAAGCTCAGCTAGAACTCAGCCTGGCCACTGCTGCAAGAGATAACAAAAAGTGGTTTTACAAATATATAAACAACAAAAAAAGAACCAGTGAGAATCTCTACCCTTTACTGGATGCGAGGGGGAACACTGTTACCAAGAATGAGGAAAAGGCTGAGGTACTTAATGCCTTCTTTGCCTTAGTCTTTAACAGTCAGACCAGTTATCCTTGTGGTGTTCAGTCCCCTGAGCTGGAAGATAGGGATGGAGATCAGAATAATCCCCTCACAATCCAGGAAATAGCAGTGAAAGACCTACTAAGCCAACTGGACACCCACAAGTCTATGGGGCCAGGTGGGATCCACCTGAGGTTGCTGAGGAAGCTGGTGAAGGAACTTGCCAAGCCTCTNTGTGTCCAGTTTTGGGCACCACAGTCCACGAAGGACATTGAGGTGCTGGAGCAGGTCCAGAGAAGGGCAACGAAGCTGGTGAGGGGTCTGGAAGGCATGTCTTACGAGGAGAGGCTGAGGGAACTGGGGTTGTTTAGTCTGTGGAGACTGAGAGGAGACCTTATTGCCCTCTACAACTACTTAAAAACAGCTTGTAGTGAGGCTGGTGTTGGTCTCTTCTCCCAAATTACTAATGACAAAACGAGAGGAAATGGCCTCAAGTTGCATCAGGGGAGGTTTAGATTGGATATTAAGAAGAAATTCTTCACTGAGAGAGGGGTTAGGCACTGGAACAGGCTGCCCAGGGAGGTGGTGGAAACATCGTCCCTGGAGGTGTTTAAAAAATGAGTGGACATAACTGTTGAGGCTGTGGTCTAGTGGATAGATAGATGTTAGGATGAAGGTTGGACTTGATGATCCTAGAGGTCCTTTCCAACTCCAGTGATCCTAATATTTCTATGGAGAGTCTGGAAGGTAGAAGTGAGAGGTCAAGCCGATGATGTAACCGAAGGGGAAAGCACTTTCCCTCCTGAGCAGGTCTCCCTGGTCAGGGTACTCTTTCAGAGCAGGAGATGTCTCCGGTCCCTCCCCAGCCTGGGAAAAGCTGCCAAAGAAGGGTAGGCAGGATCCTGCTCTCCATGGCTGCTCCAGAAAGGACAGAGCTAATGGGCTTAAAATGCATTAAAGTGGATTTTGGGTAGAAGCAGAGGAAAAACTGTCTGGCAGTCGAGGCTGGAGAAGACAGCCCAGGGAGAAGGGCAGCTCCCTGTGCAGGGGGCCAAGGCATGGGACTGATGCATCCATCTGGCTGGGGTGGGCTTTTGCTATCACTGTTGCAGGGCAGGGGACAGGGAACTCAATGTCCCCATGTCCAGCGCTATGCTGAAAGTCCCAGCTGCCCACTCCCAGACAGTGGAAGCAGTGGTGATCCAAGCTGGCAGCTCCTGGCTGTTAGCTTTGGGATTATCCATTTCTGCAAGTGAGGAGAACATCCCTGGTCATGTTAGGCAGGATTAAGAAATAGGAGGTTTCTCGATCTCAGAGCTGTGTGCACTGAGCCATCTTGGCACACAGGGCACTGGGGAGAAACCATGCACTGCAGTGTGCTGGGGGACCCCATTTCCCAGCCCTTCTCCAAGAGCAATGGTGTGTAATCAAGCAGGAAGAGCCCTGCAAATCCATCATTGGCCACACTGACTTCAGGCCTCATCTGGAGAAATATCAAGCAAAATTAGGGATATCCTGTTGCCAAGGTCTATGGATTTGGCAGAGAGGGCACTTCCTGCCATTGCTTCTATCTGGTGAGATCCCAGCAAATTTAATTCCAGCAAAAATAATGGAGAGAAAAAGGTGATGCTGAAATAAAAAATGAGAAAGATGATACCAGAAGGTCTGAATGGAACTAAATAGTGCTCTTTCCATCCTTTCTTTAGTTAGCTTCAATTTTTATATTTAAATTGAGCAGGGTCTAGCTGAAATGGAGCTCGTTCTGATGGACAATGCCTATTCAACATAGCTGGGGCTTATTCACAAGCCTTATGCCGGCTTTAACTACAGTAAGAAAGAAATGAGCTTCCTATTCATTTTGCTTGCACCTCTGCTCCACTATCTTCCTAAACAGATTTTGGATTTCTAAGCGGTTTTGAACAAATGGGAACATCTGAAAATGTTCCTGGGGGTCCCCAAGGCTCTCAAAATGTTTGCAGAAGCAGAGAAGCTTTCACCTTTGACCACTAGCAAAGGATATAGGGTTTATCTGGGGAAAAGTGTGTTCAGCAGAAGCTCTCGGTTGGGTATCACAGGCAGAACAATGCAGAAGTCAAGTAATTTTTCATCTTTAGTATTGTGTTTATGGCAGGGGATGATGCTTAAGTCACAGATGAGGTCAAAATCCCCTGGGACATACCAGTCATCAGTGGAAAGCAGCACAGCTCTGTAGCTCTGTGAAGGTATCCTTGCCTCAAGGTCAGCCTTCCAGCACCCACCCGCCTGCTCGAGGTCCCTGGCGAGGGGTGAGAGCGAGGGGCTGGTGGTGGGAGGCTCTGTGCCAGTCTCGTCACACAGTCCCAGGCAGGGGCAGGGCCTTCCCAGTCACTGCTCACCCTGCTCCAGAGATGTGTTAAGGAGAGAGAAGAGGGGAAAAAAAAGCCCCTAAATGTCAGCAGCAGATGAAGGGTGTTGGAAAATTTAATCTTCTAACTTTCTCAACTAATGTGACATTTGGATTTCCTTCCGATAAGCTATAAGCCCCAGAAGTTTCTTTATTTTGCCTTTTTTCTTTTTTCTTTTTTTTTTTCCCCTTCTTCTCTCCTCTGGCTGGTAATTTAAAAATAAATGGTCTAGAAAGATCTCTAAACGGTACCTTTGGCAAAGATTAAAAACAGCAAAGGGGGATAGGGGAGCTGGCTAGCGGGAGAGGCTGATTGTTATTTATAACCTGGCCTGCTATAAAAGCAGGAACGTGGCTGGAGAACACACTGTCTCCCTCCCTGGCATTACATTGCCGCATTTCAGGAAAAGCTGAGATACTTAAGCAGAAAGACCCTTTTACATGGGTTTGGAGTTTCTCAGCCATGCACCTTGGAGCTTTCTGGAGGAGCAGAGGACAGGACCAGGAGGGCAGGGCCGGAGCGAGCCCCAGGGGTGGGCTCATCCCCCTTCTTAGCCTGCCTCTCTTGCCCCAGAGCTGGCACAGGGCAGTGATGGTTTTGCTGTTAAGGGAAAAAATATTCTTCTGAATTTGGGAAAAAAAAGCAGAGGTGAAGTTTCCTCAGACTCTCCAATGGGAAGAATTGCTTTGTTTGAATGGTTTCAAAATCTTTCTGTCTCAGAAAGTGGGAATAGGTTCCACCAGGACATCTTTGCCTGGGAACGCGTGCTGTTCAGATCTGAGAGCTGTCCCTTTCTTGCTAAAAATGGTGGCATTTTCTAGCAATAACAGCAAACTACTTCTGCTGAGGAGCTCCCAGGCCCCACTGCAAGGCGATGATGCCAGTGGGTGCTGTGTGGGTGCAGTCAGGTCAGGAAGATGCTGTCACCGCTCCCAGCTTCTCATGTGACCTTGGGCAAATGGTCCTGTGCCCTGGGACTCCACCTTGCCTGCAGAGGACAGCAGTGAACTCCCCCACCTTTGCAAAGGCTTTGAGGCTTGCAGGTGAACTGAGATGCACATCCATTTATATTCATTCTTAGGAGTAATCACAGCATGTTGATATGAGTATTTTGCTGGCTTTTCCAGACTCAACATGGATGGGTGCCCCCAGTAAATTTAAAGGATATGTTGGGATCTCAATGTGATACGTTCTTGATTGAGCAGGACACGGAGGTGCAGGGATGCTGTTGGGGTGCTGTGGCTCCCAGAAGCTCTGTTGGTGCCAGGGGTACCCAAAGGAGCACTGTGGGGAAGGTTGCAGCTATCCGGTGTGTCCAGAGCTGCAAAACCCCAGCTGCCATCCCAGAGCAGTTGCCTGCACTGTGAGACGGATCAGCCCTGTGCCTGTCATCGGTGCTGCCATTGAAGCAGCCGTCATTAGCTGTGATGGCTCGTTCCCATGGAGATGAGCAATGAACGAGGGTGCCTGCATCTGTGGGAGCTGCCTGACCAAGGAGGCATTGCTGCTACACCAGGTCACATCCCCAGCTTGATCTGCAGCTCCAACCCCCCTGCCCCCAAAAGTCCTCGTGCCTATGGTCAGGCTGATTCTCCTCAGCCAGCACCAGCCTGGATATGATGGAGGGTAAGTGCTTGCTGAGAGCATATCAGCCTCCAGTAAAGCTGTCGGGTGGTGCTGCTGGTAGTCATTGGGTGTTGGGGCATCTCTGGGTTTTGCTCCCATCAATCATTTTGGGACACTCAAGAGAAAATATTGTGACTGGCAACCCAGCTACTAAAGCCGTGGCGATGGCAAAAACTCTCAACGTGTGATGACTTCTTGCTGAAGCAATAAATATGTATAGTATTGATATATTGCCACAGAGTTGATTTCTAATGGTGTGTAGCAAATAATCTATTCAAACTGTAGCATCTATTTGTGTTACATTGTACATACTGTAACAGATAAATAGATGTTTCCAAGTTCTTTTGAAATGTAATGATGAGAAATGCTGCAAAATCTGTCTGGGGGCCTGCCAAGAATGCTCACAGTTAAACTGGTGTAAATCCAGGAGAACTTGAATCATCTTTTCCTTTGCTTTAATACAGATTTAATGCAGAATTTCTTCCTCCAGCCTTCTTCCCATAGTGGTCTCTTGTAGTCCCAGCCTAGCACTGAGATGCTTCCATCCATGCCTGGACTGGTGACAGATTTGCCTATCTTCATCTGGGTGGAAATGACCCCATTTCAGGGGCCAAATTCAGCCTGGCTTAAACAGGAATAATTCAGTTGAGGTCAGGAGATTTATGTATAAAGGATAAATGTAGCTTGGATAACATCAGCTCTTTCCACACGTCTGCTTGCTGTATAGGTGTCAAGGATGCACGAAGTGTTCTACATATAGATAACTGTATATTTGTCTCTGAGATCTGTACAGAATCACAGAATGGTTTGGATTGGAAGGGACCTTTTAAGGTCATCTAGTCCAACCCCCCTGCAGGTAGCAGGGACATCTACAACTAGAGCAGGTTGCTCAGAGCCCTGACCAACCTCACCTCGAATAGTTCCAGGGATGGGGCATCTACCTCCTTTCTGGTCAAGGGCAACCTGGGCCAAGGTCTCACAACCCTCAGTGTGAAAAATGTCTTCCTTCTCTCTAGTCTAAATCTCCCTCTTTTTGTTTCAAAGCATCACCCCTTGTCCTGTCACAACAGGCCCTGCAAAAAGGTCTGTCCCCGTCTTTCTGACAGGCCCCTTTAGGTACTGAAAGGCCACAGTAAGGTCTCTCTAGACCATGTCACTAAGTGCCACATCCAGTCTTTCCTTAAACACCTCCAGGGATGGTGACTCCACCACCTCCCTGGGCAGTCCATTCCAGTGTCTAATGACCCTTTCCGTGAGGAAGTGCTTCCTAATATCCAACCTAAACCTCCCCTGGTGCAGCTTCAGGCCATACCCTCTCATCCTGTCACTAGCAGCCTGGGAGAAGAGCCCAGCCCCTGCCTGACTNAACCCTCCATCAGATCGACACTCCTCCCCAACTTAGTGTCATCCGCAAATGTGCTAACGGTAGACACAGTCCCCTCATCCAGGTCATCAATAAAGATGCTGAATAGAACTGGGCTCAGTACTGATCCCTGGGGGACACCATTGGTCACCAGACACCAACTGGATGCAGCACCATTCACAATGACTCTTTGTGTCTGGTTGTCCAGTCAATTTTTAACCCAGCAAAGGGTGCACCTGTCCAAGCCATGGGCTGCCAGCCCTCCTAACTTCACCACATATTGAAAATCCTGTCACATCATGGTCACTGTGCCCCAGATGACCTCCAACCACCACATCTTCCACCAGCCCTTCCCTGTTTGTAAAGAGTAGGTCTAGCGGGACACTACCCCTGGTAGGCTTGCTTACCAGCTGCAACAGGAAGTTGACATCCCTACATTCCAGAAACCTCCTGGACTTCCCCCTTTCTGCTGTGTTATACTTGCAGCAGGTATCTAGTAGGTTGAAGTCTCCCATACATATGCCTCTTTTACAGCCACATGAATGAGAGCAGCCAGACAGCACCAAACCGGGCAGAATACAAAGTAGCCCTTTGGAAGTGAGTGACAAAACACAATATCAATAAACAGAGAAGCAGGAGTTATATACAGTAGTTCCAGCTCTGGCAAAGTGGGCAATAATGGTGCTAGGGTGTGTGAGATGGGCAGAGTTGGATTATTCTGGCTGCTGATGGTGGCAGGGGCAGCAAATGGGCTGGACTTGGGCAGGATGCCTTGCTGATCTGAGATGGGGAGGGACAGGGAGGTGTCACCAGGACGCTGCTGGGTTCAGGGGAAAAAAATGTTTTTTTTAGTGTCGAAGCAGAGTTGTTGGTGCTGCAGCTGCCCTTGGTGCCACAGCTTTATCCTGTCTGAAGCCTGTTTTCAGCAGCACCTCTAAATCACCATCTGGTGCTCAGGGAGGTTGGCAAGAGTGAACTATTGTGTGTGCAACCACTTCCTTCCTGAGCCCTAAGCCCCACACTGATAGCAGGTTTGGGGCTGAATCTGGTCTCCAGACAGCCCGTGGCCCAGGCACACAGCCTGAGTACTCTGCTATAGCATCATGGCTTTGCAGAGGGTCCAGTCTGCAAAAGGCACAGTTTTGTGCCTTTTCTCCCGATTTATATGAAATTGAGAGTGTCATCTGTATTTTGATCTTGGCAACACAGCTCGGGGAAGGTGGGGACGGTCTCTGCCCACCTCCTCCGACCTGGCTACTGCAATTGCAATTGAGTTCAGCATCTTTCTGGGCAGCTGGCGCCCCCACACCAGGATCAGCTCAGCAGCATGTTTACACTCGCAATCTACTGGCTGGAATTAAAGCCCAAACCTTGCATATCAATCCTGTTTTTCTCCCAAACTGTGGCGAATGGTTTGGCCACCCCTCACAATGTCAGAGGAATGTCACTGCCACGGTGGCTGGTTGGAGCAGGTGCAGGGGAAGTGTCATCTCTCTGTGTTGTCTGGGGAGGGGAAACAGGGCAGAGGCCAGGGTGGGTGTTAAACGAGCTTCATAGTTTATTTCTCAAACACATTATTTTCCTTTAAATATATGGCTTTTCCCATGAGAAATTCAGATCTTTTGTCCCCTGGGTTTTGTCAAGAGGAGCCTGGCCAGTGGGAGTGCTGTTCACAGCACCATTGAGGACAGCAGGATGAGAACATCCCCTACCCCTCAGCCGTTCTGGTGCTTTGCTGCAGGATGGTGTGGAGCATTCCTCTAGGCAGCCATCCCCAGCACATCACCACACGAGCCCTGCCTGGAGCCTCTCACACTTCCAGTCACGTCTGCTGTGGTTTCTGCGGGGCTGATCTCTGCTATCACAATCCAAGAGCCTTACATGGCTCTAAGATACGCACTTTGCTCGGGGGGAGGCACAGAAGCACTGAGCCGCTTCTCTGGAAGAATTCACTCCCTTGCCCCTTTTTCTCCTGCAGACTGGGGCTGTGGGAAGGCAGCTAGAGCCGTCCTGCTCCCCAGCTTAGACTTGACGTGTCCCTGTCCCTGTGCTGCCTGTCCCTGCCCGTGGATGGGGCAGGCAGCTTTGCACTCAGTCCCTCTTCAGTGGGACTATAGCTCCAGGGGCACAAAAGACAGATATTGCAGCATCCTCTTCCTTCTCCTCACCCTGAGCATCTCACAGACAGCTGCAAAAAACCTTCCCCAGCCTCTTGCCTGTGACAGGGATGTGGCAGCCCAGAGCCAGCACCTTCTCCCAGGTTTCTTTTTGACCAGCAGGATCACAGAATCATAGAAAGGCTTAGGCTGGAAGGGACCTTAACGATCATCTAACCCAACTGCCCCGCCATGGGTAGGGATATCTCTCAACTAGACTGGGTTACTTAAGGACTAGGTTGCTCAAGGGATGATGAATGTGATCTCCCCAGCTCTGTAGCAAGGCCACCTCCTCTCTCCATCTTCTCTGCCTGGCCCTGCACCTCAGCTGGGACCCTGTCCCTGTCTGCAACTACCCAGCTGTCCTGCCTGAACTGGCTCAGCCCTGCCCTGTCTTTCAAAAGGGGCTTTATCCCCAGTGTGTTACTGGCAGCAGGGCCCTGGGAAGGTGAGGGAGCTCGTTCCAGCACCGGCAGTGGGGAATTTGACATCTCTCCAACATAATTAAATATTGTTTGCATTGCTTATTGACAGAGTGCTAAGCTGCACTCCATTTTAATTTGTTCTTTGATAGTTGCCTTTTGCTGCTAATTGATTTTCAAGGCTTTTTTGTTTGTTTGTTTGATTTTTGTCTGATTCAATACCTGCCATGCTACCAAAGCCAGAGAGGCAAAGGTAACCAGTGCTTACCTTCATGCCCACCCACTCCTGTGTGCTGCTGGCACTGGCACAGGTCACGGGCCAAATCTAGAACAAGAGCCGTCATTATTGGTCTCCATGGGGGAACATTTGGTGATGTGCTTTGGGCAATGGCATTCCCAGCAAGCATCTGGGACTGGCATCCCTGGCTGACCTCGTGTGCTCTGCTCCTTCCCCAGGATGATCCTGATGGAGAAGAGATCGAGAGGGAGAAGTCCAACTCCTTGAAGCTGGAGTTCAGTGATGATGCCAACTTCAAGACCAAGGTTAACTATTCGTATGCTGCTGTGCAGATCCCCACAGACATCTACAAAGGCTGTAAGTGCCCCTCCTTACCCATTCTGCTCTGTGCTGCCAGGCTGGGCTCAGCCTCCACCTCTCCTGCTCAGGGTGCAACAGACCCAGGGGCTGTCACCCTAGGCTGTGCTGTCTGGGTCTCTGTGCAGAGACAGAGTCAGCGTGTTGGTACAGAGGTGACGTGTCTCTCCATGGACCCTCAGCATGGGCCAAAGAGGCAAATCAGGGATTAGGGGTTATTAGAAAGGGATGCACAGGGTAAACTTGGCTGCATGCACAATAATCTGATCTAACCTGTAGAAGACCTCATCAGAACTTGAGGTTCAAAGCAGGTGCTGAATGTGATCAGAGGGATGGAGCAGCTCTGTGCAGGAGCAGTTACAGAGGTTGCAACTCCTTAATTATAGAAGGGAGTGAGATGGGGCTGGACAGTGGGATATGACAAAGCAGGGACACTTCCTCACTGGGTTTGGGCTTCATGGGGCTGAGGTTATGAAAAGGGAGAAAAAGCAGTTGAAATCCTGCAGGAAGCAGCTGAAGGTGATTGCAGGACAACACAATGCTGCCTGGGGCAGCCTCTGCTGCAGGGAGCATGCAGGGGGTGCCAGCCCAGTGGCCATGCCTCTGCAGCTGCTGAAGGAGGACATCGGCTGCTCCAGAATGGGGGACTGGCTCGGTGGGCCAGCCTGGGAGCAGGGAGGGGTGTAGGGAGGGATGGATGGACAGGACAGGACATGCCACACCAGCTTTCAGTCCCCGCCAGGAGGTGACACAGTCCCTGAGTGCTCTATCACTATCACTGCACTATCACTTCCTTGCACAGTCCCAGAGTGCTCTCCTACCTAACCCTGCAGCCGTGGCACATGGTGACAGTCGGTCTCCATTTCCCTCTAGTGGCTGCTCTGTGAAGGTCTGGGGACCACTCCCAGCCAGAGATCATCCTTCAGCACCTGTGGGCTGGATCCTGCTCCCAGCCCCAGACCCTGCTGGTGGGGACCCCCCCTCGTCTCCCTGCACCACCTTGTTTCAGTGGCACTTGCTGAGGGCTCCCAGGTGGTCCCAGTGGTACCGGGTTCTGAGCTCCTCT
>VWZY01000559.1:181326-192100 GCA_013399075.1 Chloroceryle aenea
TGGCAGGTGTTTGGCAGTGCCACCGGCGTCACCCGCTACTACCCTGGTGCGTGGTGGGGGGACTGTGGCCGGGGTGGAGGGCTGGCCAAAGACAGCCCAGGCCTTTCCCGTCATGAGTTATGGATGAACATCCCCCAGTGCTGGCCACGGGGCTGCCTGGCACACATAACCATACTGTGCCAAAACACTTTCGTGTGAGCTCCCAGCCAAAACATGACACCATCCCTGTGATTCCCTCTGCCCCATCCCTTGTGTCCCCTGTGTTCCCCACCTTTCTCACCACCTGCCTTCCCCCCGCAGCCACCCCATGGAGAGCCCCCAACAAGATCGACCTCTACGATGTGCGCAGACGGCCCTGGTAAGGGGGTGCTGGGTGGGGAGGGGTGTCCCTTTGGCAGCCTTCCCCAGCTGGGAGCCACCAGCTCCCTCTCCTTTTCATTTCACACATGGTTGGCGTTGGCAAACGGACACAGTAACACAGGCAGAGGCATCCGAGCAGCGGCTCACAGCTCTTGGTTCCCTCCCCTATTCCTGGGAAGACAGAGTGGGATGGAGAGATATAATCCTTGGATACAGATCAAGCGTGGAAAGCCTCCCCTTGCCCTGCTTCCCACTGCAGCCATGGCTGCCAGTGCTCAGTCCCAAAGAGCATTCCCATCCAAACAGGAAAACTGTCTCTCAGAAACTGTGAGCTGGGACTACAGAGAGCGAGCAGGCAGGCAGCGCCCAGCTGTGGTTAAGCAATAGCTTCAAGCAGCCTTTAGCTTCACATGGAGTGAGGTGGGGTTGAATCGGGACTGAATCGCTTCCCCTTGGCCCTCTCCTTGGCAGCACTTGTTATCACCCTGCCCATAGGGCTGGGGGAGCTGCAGCTCCAGCCTGCCTGTGCTTGATGCCTAAAAATGTAGGAAGGTGGAAGAAAGTGGGTACAGGTGTCCAGCATGTGCCCTGTGTCCCGGGGGAGCACCCTTTGACTGGCCCCTTGCCTGTGCCAGGAACTGCCCCTTCTCCTCATCAGAAAATTAGTGGCTGTGCTGCTATGGTTAATTGTCTTTGATTGCTCCATATTAATTATTAACTCTTCTCCAGCAAGGTGGCTGTGTGGATTATTGTTGGAGGGGGACTTACAGACTGTTTCAAGGGGACTGCTGATGTGTATGGACACTACAAAGCCCAGCTAGCACAGCTCCCCAGCCACTAGCCAGGCTGGCCACCCACTTGACAACCCAGGCACAGAGGAGCAGCAGCACCCTTTGTGCTGGGAAGCAGAGCAACCTCAGGGACAGTCCTTTGGGATCCTTTCCTGCCCTTGCACCAGGGTCAGGTGCAGCCACAGCCCTCACTGCCCCGCTGACGGGCCCAGCAGGGACTATATACTGTCCACAGCCTCAGCATGGCCACCAATGCCACTTGCCTGCCTTCCTCTCCCTTGATGAATGGCACCATTAAGCACAAACTTCTCCTGCTGAGCCCAGGGTATTCATCTGAGTGGGGCAGCCTNATCTGAGTGGGGCAGCCTTAGATGGATGCCCTGCCACAACCCATTACAGGCAGCATTTTAGTTGGGCTCGGCGCCGTGCCATGCTGGCAGCCCAGCAACAGGGAGTGGGGCAGGCACCAAGTCCTCCAGGAAGCCCATGGGCAGCTGCCTGCCCATTCTGCACCCCAGCATGAGGTGGGGGGTGTCAGGGGATGCAGCACCCATGCCAGGACAGCCCCATATGCCAGCATCCCTAAGGGTCCCACATCCCACCCAGGTAATCACTTGTGATTAGCGAAACCAGGACCTGGGATTAGCAATCAGAGCCTGCCCCTTCCCCAGTCCTCCCCAGTAATGATGAGTAATTGTTACTAATAACATACTAATTAATTTCCATCAGGCCAATTATAAGGCCCCCTTGGACTTCAGCCATGACAGGATTAGACCCTGGACAGCAGGACGAGGAGCCTGGGCTGTGCCTGGCCATCACCAGGACGGTTGCTCAGCACCACACTGGCTCCATCCCCTGCAGGATGGCACAGCAGGGCTAGGAGCAGGAATGAGCACTTCAAAGGGCAAGGAAGGGTTCCCTAATTGTTTTCAGGGGGGAAGATTTACATAGTATTATTATTTTTCCTCCTCGTAGCTAAAAATAGCCTAATCAGCCTGGCCTTTGAAGCCACCAGGGGGGTAAATAGCATCTTAATATGAACGTGTGTGTCAGCATAATCAGTGTGCCAAAAAGGGACTGCAATGATGGAAGAGTTTAGCATTTAGAGCTCATTAGGCTGATACAGTACCAAGTAGCAGGTCGCTGGTGGCCTGCTGTACCATGCTGTGCTGTGCTGTATCCTGGCCTTTGCTCACCTGCCACTGCCTTGCCCCTGCTCCTCACTGTGGGATCACTTCAGCCCTGGGCACACAGGCGCTCTCAGCACAGCTCCCTGGCCACTCATGCTGTGGCAGAGCTTTGCTCATGGACTTCACCCAGTAGGGTCACTGTACCCCCAAAAATGAGTTGACTTCACTGACCTCTCTCTGCACCCCCCAGGTACATCCAAGGCGCATCGTCCCCAAAAGATATGGTCATCATCGTGGATGTGTGAGTACATGGGTGGGGGCCATGACCAGGCTGATCCAGACCAGGATGGTGGCACAGCTCCCTGGGGTGCTACTGTTGCACTGGTAGCCATGGGGAAGTTGCATGGGACAGCACTGGCTGAGAGCCCCATGCTGTCTTGCTGCCAAGCACCCAATACCCTTCTCTCTGCCAGGAGCGGCAGCGTGAGTGGCCTCACCCTCAAGCTGATGAAGACCTCAGTCTATGAGATGCTGGACACCCTCTCTGATGATGACTATGTTAACGTGGCCTCGGTGAGTGCCATGAGGTGGGCAGCAGGGCTGTACCCCAGGCAGCTCCCAGCTCCCCATCATGGGGGCCCTTTGCCCCGAGAACCACCTGACAGGGGCTCTGCAGTGCAAGAAATGCCTTTTTTTTTTTCTTCTTAATCACCCTCCTGCATATAAGCAGGGAAATGGCTTCTCAGGGCTCGGCTGTATGGGGTGATGAACCAAAGCTGCCCTCATCATGAGGTGTTTGACAGAGATGCTCCTGGGGTGATGTCAACCAGCCACGTCCTGTCTGTGACCAGCTAGTGACATGCCCCCTGGTGGTGTTGCCACCAGCCTGTGACCTCAAGCAGTACAGTGACTGTGCCACCGCATCTGTGCATCGCTGGGCGCCCAGCCCATACTGGCCCTCCCCTGTCTGGCCACAAGCACACTAGCGCTAATTAACGTGTCTGTCCTGGCTCTGTTAGCTGGATCGCTGCTCCCCTAATGAATGGGCCCTATTGCCAGCAAATAAAGCTGTAAGCTAGAGGCAGCACCTGCTCCCACTGCTGGCACAGCCCAGCTCTGCATAGCACAGTGCGCCTGCTTGCACAAGTGCCACAGAAGTGAGTGTGGAGGCCAGCCCTGCACTGGCAGCTCCCACTGCTGGCACCCACACCAGACAGCTCAGTGCAGGATTTGGGCCAAGCTAAGCCCTAGTCTCAGCATTGACCTTCCCTGGTATGTGGGACTCAGGGTGCTCCAGCCACTTCCCACTCATGGGAGATGAGCATGGCAAGTTTGTGTCTGCTGGGGGCTGCCCTCATTCCCATTCTGCAGCCTGCTCCCCTCCTTTTCACCTTCCAGTTCAATGAGAAGGCAAAGCCAGTGTCATGCTTCAAGCACCTGGTGCAGGCCAACATCCGGAACAAGAAGGTCTTCAAGGAGGACGTGCAGGGGATGGTGGCCAAGGGCACAACTGACTACAAGGCTGGTTTTGAGTACGCCTTCGACCAGCTGCAGAACGTGAGCTGGGGGCCAGGCTGTGGGCTGGGGCTGGCAGAGTGCACCCATGGGTGCTAGGGGTGGTGGGAGAACTCTGAGCACACAGCTGCTGTTCCACATCTCTGTCTTCAGCATGTAGAGGGCTCTTTGTCTTCCTTTACAATGCTGTGGGGGATCATCCCACCCCCAGCACACTCTAGACAGGGTTTTGCTGGAGCTGATTCCCCCCAGGGTTATTAAAAGTTAGCAGAGCTGGGCAGAGGGGGTCAGATCCGGACAGGCACCATTCCAGAAAATAAAGATGAATGGTACTATCAGGTGCTGAATGGCAATAGCCAAAAGATCATTTCCAAGCAGACAGCACCCCTTCTGTCTGTTCACCCTGGCCACCATCACCCTGGAGAAACAGCCTAGGAAAAGGGATGAGTCAGGACCAACCCTCCTGGACATGTTCAGCCCAGCGCCGCTCACTCTGGCTCCAGCCTTAGGCACCTTCTCTGCCCTGCAGTCCAACATCACACGTGCCAACTGCAACAAGATGATCATGATGTTCACAGACGGCGGTGAGGACCGGGTGCAGGATGTCTTTGAGAAGTACAACTGGCCCAATAAGACGGTAAGGGGATGTGGGTCTGTGTGATGGTCTGAGGCGACTTGCTGGGGAGGGACACAGCTGCTCCAGCTCCGTTGCCAGCTTCCACCTAATTTGCCTCATCAACATCCTCTCTCCCAGACATCCTGCTCCTGCACCAAACCACTGCCCTGGTAATGGGATGGCTGACACACCAGTGTCATTTATAGCCAGCTCCTTGGCATGTGAGAGGCATGCAATCAGTCCCTCCACAGGCTACTAGGGAGGGGATGGAGCTGGTGGACTCTGAAAGACAGCCCTGGGAGGACCACACCCCAAACATGGTAACAGGGCTGCTGGCAGGCAGTAGGATTTCCACTGCCACCCAGGATCTGGAGACATGTGGGTTGCGGGTGTTCGGTCTGTGCAGGACCCTCAGAGAGCACAGAACCCTCTGGGTGCAGTGATACCCCAGCACAAGGACCCCTGAGGTGGGTGGTTTGGGACAACACGGTGACGCTGTGGGACAGAACTGGCTGGGGCTGGGCGAGGAGTTGCTGCCAGCGCAGCCAGCATTCGCAGGACCCTTCTTCTGCCAACCTGCACATGGCTGCAGGCAGCNTGAGCAGGGCTGGCACCCGGCAAGTGTGGGAGGCAGCAGAGGTTGCTGGGCTCACCCTTCACCCAGGGGCTGGCAGTGGTGCTCTGGTGTGTGCCGCTGCCAGCAAGGTGCTGGCTGCAACCCTGGAGGGCTGGACAGCAGGACAGCCAGACTGCCGGACAGGCAGACATCCAGCCCTCCAGCTGCCTTTCTCTTTCTTTTCAAAGGTTACTACTTTGAAATCCCTTCCATCGGTGCCATCCGCATCAACACACAGGTACGGCAGGTGCCGGCAGGCAGCAGGCAGAGCTGCCCTCCTGGTGTGCCCTTCCTGAGGGTGCACTCAGGTGGCCCCAGCCCTGCTGAGGAGGGCAGCCCGAAGTCTGGCAGTGAGTGTGGCAGTGAGCTGGGGAGCCAAGCCCTCAGCCAGGCCTCATGCTATTGAAATAAGTAATTCATCTTCCTCAGCTCCCCATGGACCCGCTGCCTTTTCAATGACTAATTATGAAACATCAGGCATTAATCAGCACAGCGCAGAGCTGAGCACACACAGGGAGCAAGCACAGGCAGGGCCAACCCCAGCAGCACCTAGCTCAGCAGAGCCAGACGTGTCCACCCCACACCCCATCCCACTGCTCCTTTTCTGTCCCTTTTCTTCATCAGATGCACACAAGGTGCCAGGGGGGCATGTGATGGGGGTCCTGAGCAGGGACGCCACTTGAGGCAGAGCTGGCATCATAGCAGAGGGGCTGTCCCTCTGCCCAGAAGACTGGCATGGCAACATGTAACAGGATAAGGCAAACTTGCCTTGGAAGAAGATCCCAAAAGGCCAGTGGTGGCAACCAGGGAGACAGCAGTGATATGGTCCAGACATGACAGACACAGCCCAGCCCTGGGGATGGCTGGTTGCTGGGAGGGCTCTGACTGGTGCTGCAATAATCCCTGGGGCGTGCCTGGGGACCAGGGTGTCACCAGCTTGGAGCAGGGAGGCATCTGTCTCCCATGTCAAGTTTTCCCCTCTGCTGTATCCATGCAGGAGTATCTGGATGTGCTGGGTAGACCCATGGTCCTGGCTGGAAACCGAGCCAAACAGGTTCAGTGGACCAACGTCTACCAGGATGCCCTGGTAAGGACCCCCAGCCCCAGGGTGCAGATGGGGACACCAGCCCCAGCATCCCAAACAGTACATGCCCCCACCTCCCTTACTGGGGGGATAAAACACCTCTCTGCTGCCCAGCTTTGGGTCCTGAGGCCAGTAAGAGGCCATGTGACACTCTTCTGTTTTTGTGCAGGGTCTGGGCCTGGTGGTGACAGGCACACTGCCAGTGTTCAACCTGACGGAGGACAGCAGTGACAGGAAGGTAGTAGACCATGGCTGCCACCACCATGGCTGCACCAGGACCCCATTGTGGGGCTGTGGCAGGGTGGGGAGGGTGCCCTCAATCTGGGTGCATGGCTGCAGGTGGGGTACACTGGCACCCTAGGGGTTCTGCCTGCTCTGCACACCCATCTTGGGATGAGACCAGGTGTGGCTGCCATCCCCAGACCTGAAATAGCCTTGGCTAGCTCTCCCAGTTCAATGGTGACAGCTGGCAGCTGCAAGTCGCTGAGGGATGCCGTGTCCCATTGAGGGCTGCTGAGGGTCTGGCACTGTGCCCTGCAGTCTGCATCCGACCCACACATCCCCAGGGGGAGAAGAGCTCCACCCTGCTGTTCCCCTGTCCCCATGCTGGCAGTGGCAGGTGGCAGCCCTGCTCTCACCTGCGTCCTTCCCTGTGCTTCCTTCCAGAACCAGCTCATCCTGGGTGTGATGGGGATCGACGTGGCTCTCAACGACATCAAGAGGCTGACGCCGCGATACAATGTGTGTGGGGTCCCCTTCCCCTCTGTCCCTGCCTTACGCTGCCTGGTGTGAGAGCCCACAGTTGGGTGCCCCAAGCTGTGCCCCAGCACCCCTTAGCACCCCCCACAGCACTGGCAGTAGCAGGGTGGGGAGTCCATGACTGCAGGCAGGCGGGCAGGGAGCCAAGCTGGATGCTGCTCTGGGACCCAGAGCAGAGCTGAAACCCTTGCAGGGTCAGAAGAGAGTAAACCTGAGTAGCCTGGGGAAATGAGCAGGGGAAAAATCCAGAGCTCAGGTGAAGGATGCTGTTGGCCTGAGAATAGAAATAGATAGATAGAAGAGTCTGATCCCTGGGGGTGGCATGGGGTGAACTCTGTCTGCAGAGGTGAGGGTGATCACACCAGCACAGCTCAGAGAGGCCTGTCTGACATCATCCCTCCCCCTGTCCTTCCGCAGCTGGGGGCAAATGGTTATGTCTTCGCCATCGACCTGAATGGCTACGTCCTGCTGCACCCCAACCTGCAGCCCCAGGTGAGGAGGGGCCATCGGGGTGGAGCAGCGGGGCTTAGTGGGACACATGACTTCCTGGGGTCACTGGGACCTATTTGTAGGAATTGTGATGAGTTTGTCTGGACTCTCTGGTGGCTGTGGGAGCTCTGAGCCCTTCCCTGGCCCTTCTTTTTTGCCTTCAGATCATCAATTTCCGTGAGCCAGTGACGTTGGACTTCCTGGATGCTGAGCTGGAGGATGAGAACAAGGAGGAGGTGGGCAGGCCCAGGGGCAGCTTTTGGGGTACCATCTGCCCCCCCCGGCCTGCAGTTGCCAAGGGCACTCAGCCCCTCCAGACTTCCCTGGGGAGCACCTCATCCTAAGGTCTCCAGCACAGCTCCCATGGGGCCATAGTGGGGATGGGAGCTGGGTCACTGTCCCCTGGGTGTCATCATTATGAGCACCCTCCAGACTGCTCACCCCTGCACTGCATGGGTCCCCAGTGCCACCCTACTGGGGTGGCTGCCCGTGGACACATGGCCAGGCTCTGTGGCCCTCAGTCACCTTCTCCATGTCTCCCAGATCCGGAGGAGCATGATTGATGGGAATGACGGACAGAGGTTCATCAAGACCCTCATCAAGTCCCTGGATGAGGTAACACTGCAGGGGAAGGGGGTCACAGCTGAAACTGTCACTGTGCTGAGCACCCAGCACCAGCAGTGGGGAGGGAGGGACTGTGTCCAGCACTGGGCTTGGAGCCAGCATCTCATGTCACCACACTGGAAGGGTCCTGCACTTCAGAGGCCTGACTGGCTCCCTCTGACCCACAGCAATACATCGACGAGGTATTCAGGACCTACACGTGGGCTCCCATCAAAAGCACCAACTACAGGTGAGTGGCATTGCCAGCATACCCATGCTCACCCAGCATCAGCTGGACCCACACCAGCTTTCGGCTGCAGTCTTGTGCCTGCATCTCAGGAGGTTCCAAGGCCACCAGCAACATGTCCCATGGGCTGTGGGGTTGCAAAGGTGCCATCACATCATTGCATACAGCCAGTGATGCTCTAGAGGACACTCCCAAAAGTGGTGCCTGTCAATATTTGGCACAGGTGCGCTGAGCTGTGGGCTCAGGACAGGCTGCAGGACTGGTGCTTGAGATGATGGACAAGGGACACCCATCACTGTCTGCGTGCACAGTCCCGGTCTCTACCTGCTCCAGGGTGGGTTGCAGTGATGTGCGCCCACCTGACAGCACAGGCAGTGGCTTCAGAGGCAGAGGAGAGCAAATTCCTGTCTACAGTCATTGCCCAGTTTGCAGCATTTTGGACCAGCAGATGCAGAAAAAAGCCCTGGCATCATTATATCTATGCTGTCCAACTCATTCTGCCCTCATCCTGTGAGGGCTATATCGTGCCTCTGCCACCCAGTGCACCCTCCTTCCTCTCCTTGCCACCCAGTTCAGAAGGGGCTGGCAAAGGTCACATTCACCTCCCAGCACTGCCAACTGTCCTTCATGCAGCCCTGTCCCCCAACATGATGGGCCCCTCCAGATAGAAGCAGCACTGTCGAGGGGACAATGACAAAGGGTGACACAGCTGTGGCCAGGGCTATGGCCTGATTTGTAGAGTGAAAGGTGCTGCTGGGGGTCCTGCACTCCCCTGTCTTGGCACCATGGAAGGGATGTTCCCTGGGATTCCCTGGGACTGTCACCACAGGGTGCCACAAGCACAGAACAGAAAAAAGTCACCACCTTCCTCTTGCCACCTGTGGTTTGGGCTGCCACCACCTCTGCCATGCTTGCTGGGTTGCCCACTCCATGCTGCTGGGAGCAGCTGTAGGGGTGGTTTGGGGCCGAAGTCCAGGTCCCAGTGGCTCAGGTGCAAGTGTGATGAGAGTTGGGAATGTGGCCCTCACCCACTGTTGCTTGCTTATCCTGGGGAGCACCTGGCACAGACACTGTCACTGAAGGCCACCAGCCACTTCAGCCAGCACCCAGGAGCCCAGCTCCCTTTGGCAGCATGTCCCATGGGTTCAGCAGCCCCAGCACCAACTCCTGATGCCTCCCTTCCCACCTCCATCCTGCACCCTACATGCCAGACTCATCACTGATGGATCCCTCTGCTTCCCGCCTCACCAGTAGCTGGTGCCTGTATAATGGTTTTTCTTCAGTCTCTCCTTGCTGATTTTGTTCCTCCTTTCAGTAGCTCTGTCTCTCCCCACCGTCCTCTCTTACTGGGATGTCATCCAGGATGTCATGTCCCTCTGCCATGTGCATCTCCCTTTGTTCCCATGTGTACTGCCCGTCTCAGTCTTGACTGAACAAGTTTGCCACCTCCTGTGCTCAGGCATGCTGCTGAGATGGCTCTGGGTGGCACCAGAATGGACCTGCATGTTCCAAGGGCAGTGCAGGCTGCTCCAGGATGACCCTAGATGCTCCAGGGATGTCCCTGGGTTTTCCAAGATGACTCTGGCTGCAACCAGGATGACACTGGGTGTTTTGGGAACAGCCCTTAGTGCCACCATCATGACCCTGGATGCTCTGGAGATGATCCTGGATGGCCTAGATGACCCTGGGTGCTTTGGGGAAGATTTTGGATGCCCTGGGATGACCCTGGCTGCCCCCAGGACAGTGCTGGATGCAGTCCTTGGAGAGAAGGACACAGCAGGCTGTACAGAAGGCCACTGCCTGCCATCACCTAGGGCCAGATTCTGCCAGGGGGTGGCAGGCAGGGACTGGGGGCTGGCCAAGGGCTCTAGGTGGATGTAAAGCCTTACAGCACCTGTCTGCTCTCCCCCTCTGCAGCCTGGGGCTGGTTCTGCCTCCCTACAGCACTTACTACATCCAGGCCAACCTCAGCGACCAGATCCTGCAAGTGAAGTGTAAGTAGCCCCTGCCTTTCCTGGTCACCCTCTTGCACTCCCACTCTCCTCCACGCCAGCCCACAGCTGCTGGGGGGGAGAAACACAAAGCAAAAACTTGCAAAAAGAGATAAGAATCACTACAAGAGGAAAAAAAAAAAAAAAAAAAAAAAAAACCAGTCTGAGCCAAGTGAATGCACAGAGGGAAAGCTAGCTGCCTGCCGGCCTGGGGTGCCTGGGGTGCCAAGGTTTGGTCCATATGCTTTGCACCCCAAAGCTCCAGCCCCAAGCTACAGGCAGGCACTGCTGGTGCAGGCAGGGGCTGCACTGCTGCCCGTTTGCCTCCCAGGGACAAGGGGTGACACTGTAGCAGCCACTTAACTTGTGAGCCTGGGAAAGATTGCATGGATCTCTTTAATTTCCTTTGTTTTATTACGATTATTGGTTTCAGTTTAAGCCATTTCTTCTTTTTATGAGTTTGGTTTTGGTTGGTTTCAATTTTCATTTGGAATTAATCTGTGTACGTGTGTGTTAGCCTGGCCCCCTTTTCTCTCTCTTTCTCTCTCCCCCGACCCCCGAGCCCTCTTCCCA
>VWZY01000559.1:215583-227671 GCA_013399075.1 Chloroceryle aenea
GGGGGGGGGCCCAGGAGCGCCCGTAGGGAAGGATGGGAGGCGCGGAGGGAGACACGGGGCCGCTCCGAAGCTCGGCTGGAGCGGAGCCTTCTGTGCCGCTGCAGGTGCCGGAGGACTTCATCTCTCGAGAGCTCTTTGACACCATCCAGGTGTACGTCATCACGAAGCCCGAGCTGCAAAACAAGCTGATCACCGTGTGAGTGTTGGCCACCATCCGTCCTTCCCACTCTTCTCGCCATGACTGGGCAAGTCTCTGCCAGCGGGAGAGGACTGCTCAGTGATGGGCCAGCTGTCAGCTCTGGGCTCACAGGAGGGTCTGTCCCCGTGGTCAGCAGTTCATTATGATGCCCACCATTACCTGTGCCAGGGGGCTGCCTTCCTTGTTTGGAGGTGGCTAGTGTTCCATGCGCTTCTCTGCCTGAAATCCAGGAAAGTCAAGTCTTGAGAGTTGCACTGGTTTTGAAAGAAGACTGCTTTATTCTCTCATGGTTGACTCTTTTTTTTTCTGCCCCTTTTCAGGCATTTGGAGATTAGACATCATTTTTCCTGCAAAGCAGAGAAGCCCTGATCTCCAGAGCTGACTGGGAGCTAGCTTTGTGTGGGGCTTGAGCCTTGCTGAAGGCAGAGGTGCAGGTTATACTTGTCTTCCCACAGGACAGCCATGGAGAAGAAGCTGATTGGCTGCCCTGTGTGTATCGAGCACAAGAAGTACAGCCGAAACGCTCTGCTCTTCAACCTGGGCTTTGTGTGTGATGCCCGAGCCAAGGCCTGTGCGCTGGAGCCCATAGTGAAGAAGCTGGCTGGTTACCTCACTACCCTTGAGGTGAGGCCTTAGCCAACGTGAGCAGAGGTTGGCTGCCTCATGATCTGTCCCATGGAGTCACTGCTGTCCTGGTGCCTGTTTTGGGCCACTGGGTGTTGCTGGGTTAGGGGCCAGGTTTATGGTGAGGAAGGGATTGTACCGGTTTACCCACACATTGCATTGAAGTTTAAAGGAGGGTGGCATCTGAGATGTGTGGCTCCTGTAGGTGATAATCGTGTGGGGAGGAGCTGACTCCATTTTTTGCTCTCTTTAGCTGGAAAGCGGCTTCATCTCCAATGAAGAGAGTAAACAGAAGCTCGTTCCCATCATGACAATCCTGCTGGAGGAGCTGAATGCCAAAGGAAAGTGCACGCTGCCCATAGGTCCGCCAGCCATGCCAACCTAGCAGCAAGGACAGGAGTGGGGCAGGGCAGCGCTGGGGGCAGCTGGGCCAGCCCCTGCCTGGGTGTGCTCTGCTCCTGGCAGCTCCCTGCACTTGGAGCTGGGGGACATCTGAGCCAGCCTTGCCTTGGGTGGCATAAAGGGCTAGGAATAATAGGGCTATGGACCACAAACAACTCCCTGTATGCCGTGTGGTGGTGTCCTGGGGCTGGAGGTCATGAGTTCCCAAGATAGCAGAGATTTCTGTAAGGACTGAGTTCTCCCCTTTCCCTGGCCAGATGAGTCGAACACCATCCACCTGAAGGTGATTGAGCAGCGCCCAGACCCCCCCATTGTGCAGGAATATGATGTCCCTGTCTTCACCCAAGACAAGGATGACTTCAACTCCCAGTGGGATCTCACTACACAGCAGGTACACATGCTTGAACAGGATCTACTTCCAGTGGCTGTCCCAGAGATCACCACATTAATGAGTGCATTTTGGTGTTCCCCTTTTCTTTGTGCTTGGGCTGGTGAGCAACCCATTTGCACAGTACAAGGGCAAAATGCTGCTGAGGATGGATCCCACCCATCCCATTGTGCTCCCAGACACAAGGGAATTTCTTGGGCTTCACGGTGATGCCTTGGGTCTCTGCTCTCTCTCCTCTTAGCTCTTGCTTCTTCCCCTCTTAGATTCTGCCCTACATCGATGGCTTTCGGCACGTCCAGAAGATTTCTGCAGAAGCTGACGTGGAGCTGAATCTGGTGCGCATTGCTGTGCAAAACCTGCTGTGAGTGTCTGGAGGGGGCCTGGCCAGCTTGTGGCAGGAGTGGGGCTGGCAGAGAGGGTTTCTCACTTTTCCCTCTCCATCTGCAGGTACTACGGGGTCATTACGCTCGTCTCCATACTCCAGGTGGGTCTGGCCATGGAGCGTGCGGGCCTCGAGCAGGATTCAGGTAGTGGCTGTGCTATTAGGGTGGCTGTATAGGGGGGGATGACAAGGTTCAGAACAGGATGGGTTGGTCTGTCTCCGAGCTGTGGCTGAGTAGAGCTAATTTTCCTTTGTCCACCAGTATTCTAATGTCTACTGCACCACACCAAAGGTCCAGGACCTGGTGGATGACAAGTGTCTCCAGGAAGAGTGTCTGTCCTATGTCACCAAACAAGGTATGGTGACCCTGTGCTGTGCTGCCAGCAGAGGCGGGGGGGGAGGGGGGGAGAGGGCAGCTGACTGGTGACTTGTCCCCCCAGGGCACAAGCGAGCCAGCCTCAGGGATGTCTTCCAGCTGTATTGCGGGCTAAGCCCTGGCACGACGGTGCGAGACCTCATCTCCCGCTACACCTTGCAGCTCCAGAGAGTTGATGAGAGGTTGGAGCCAGCACCATGCTGCTTGATCCTGAGGGTGATGGTGACACCAGTGGTGGCAGGGCAAGTGTAGAGGAGTAGGGAGGGGATATCCAACCCCTGTGTCAGTAGGTGTGGAAACACAGAACTGAAGAATGATGGAGGTTTGAAAAGTCCATTAAGAACATAGAATCCAACCATTAAACCACACTGTCAAGCCCATCAATAAACCACATCTACACAAAATCCATCCAGGGATTCTACCACTTCCCTGGGCAGCCTGTTCCAGGGCTTTATCAGAAAAGGGAAAACTTGGGAGCATTGGATTGAGGAGGCAGAGATACACCAGTACAGATAAAGACTGGAACAATGAAGGGTGACAGCCTGTGACCACCCCTTTCCCCTCAGTGGTGTGGCATGGTGGAACCAGAAGGAAAGAGGAGAGCTGGGGTGTTTGATACCTCATTGTTGTGGTCTCGAGTATCTTCCCTCTGTGTCCTCAGGAGGCTTATCCAGTTTGGTTTGATGAAGGGCCTTATCCGGCGGCTCCAGAAATACCCTGTCAAGGTCTCCCGGGACGAGCGGAGCCACCCAGCCCGGCTATACACAGGCTGCCACAGCTATGATGAGATCTGCTGTAAGACTGGTGAGGATCTGTGCTTCTCCGTGCAAGTCTGGCGGACCATGGGAGGTAGAGGACTGGACCATGCACTAGTTTCTGGGTGTCCCTCCCACCTTTGGGAGCCTTCAGACTGCAGGGTGATGGGACTCTGGGCTAGCTTCTGTGCTGAGCTGGACTGCCGAACCGATGTTGCCATAGGGAGGTGCTGGGCACCCCAGCCAACCCTGCAGCACTGCTGCTGAGCACCCCACTAACACCCCTCTGCTTTCCCCCTCTGCAGGTATGAGTTACAAGGAGCTGGATGAGCGCCTGGAGAACGATCCCAACATCATTGTGTGCTGGAAGTGACGGCGGGATGGCAGCCGGGGCCCGCGCTGGGGCACGTGTGTCCNGGGTTCCCAAGAAGGTCTGGGTTAGCGAGGAGGGGCCCTGGTTTTGAGCATAAAGGTTGGGTGGGGGGAGAGGAGGGGGCCCAGTTCTGGAGCCTTCCTGGAAGGACTATGAGAGCGAGAAATGTCCACGGGGAGGGAGAGCAAGGAAGCGTCCTAGATCTGGAGTGGCCCTAGAGGGTCTATGTGGATGGGGGTGATGATAGGAGGACCCAGAGTTTTGGGGTATTCCCACTGAGGGTGTCTCATGATGCATGTTGCTGGGGCGAGGCAGGAGTGCACTGGGGTTGGAGCTGTTGCCCGAGGGAGCACAGGCTCAGGAGACAGTGTGGAGTTTAGGGGTGCTGGGAGCAGGTTTTTCCTGCATGAGGGACCCTCTCCAGGAGTACAGGCCAGAGCTAGAGCCAGTGCCTGGAAGTCTGTGGTATTGATGTCCTTGCTGGCTGCCCCACAGATGGCTTCGGCAACATGAGTGTGTAGAGAAGCTCAACATGCATGCTATCCTGAGTGCTTCTGTGGGCCAGGAGCAGCTCCTCACTGAGCTGCTGGTCAGCTATGCCAAGGTGAGCCTTCTTTGGCACTGTAGTGTTTCCCACACCAGGCCTTCAGCCTCAAGCTGCGATTGTCTTGTGGACAGTGTGTAATTTTGGAATAAAATGGTGGAGAATCTGTTGCATCTCCAACAAACATGTTTGATCAGTGGTTTCCTAGTATTGCATTTTTAAAAAATTAAAGGTCAAGCTGTGGTATTTCTACTTGCTAGTCTCTGATTCCTCTGTTGGAAGTTGTTTTGTTTTCTGTTGTGTGTCTTTGGTTTTTGTTTTTTTTTGTTTTTTGGTTTTTTTTTCTCCTGTGCACTGGCCCCTCTTGTTGCAGATCTCTGCCCTATACCTGGAGTGTCCCAGCCCTGGAATGTGTTGGGCTGCACCAGGATGTGTGGTACCATGGACCTGCCCAGCCCCTCAGGGTCATCTTCCCCCTATGCAAACCCATGAGGGGTCTCTGCCTGTTGGTCTGTTGGTGAAGAGCTGGGTGAATACAAAGGCAGTGTGTCCCAAGGCTGCTCTCCTCCACGGGCTGACTGAAGTCTGTGTGGCTGAGCATTAGCAATAAAACTGTTTCCCCTGCAGCACTGCTCTGAAAGGCTTTGCTTCCTCCATCCTTTCCCTGTCTAGATTCCTGTTCTCATTGGGGAGCTGATCTCTGTGGAGATCTGGAAGCACAAGGTCTTTCCTGTGCTGTGCCAGCTGGAGGACTTCAAGCCAAGAAGCACTTTTCCCATCTACGTGGTGGTGAGTAGAGGGGGCAGCGGGAATGAACCTGGTAATTGGGTGGGCACCACAACACTTAAAAAAAAGTCCCATCCTGAAGATGTCAGAGCTGGGGTTTTACATCTCACTGGCTGAGAAGCTGTGGTGGGCTGTGTGACACAGTGGTTTCCTAGTTTCCCAAAGCTGTGAGTGACAAGTCTATGTACTTGGCCCCAGAACTCATGCCACAGGGAACTCACCAAAGTCGGGGGCTGTGCCTCTTTCTAATCCCACACAGGGGTTTGTGGGAGCTTCTGGCTGCAGCAAAAGTCACTGCTTGAGGTGGCTTGCAACTCCCAGCAACTCCCAATCTGGAAGATATTTGTCCCCCTCTGTGCACTAGTTTTCTCTGGCACCTCTAACCAGTGGGGTCTCCAAGGTTACATGCCTCTGGGGTAAGAAAAATGTCACTTTTTCTTATTGAGTAGTGGTCCCTGCGGTGATTCTTGGCAAGGGAGTGATTCTGGGGGATGAACTTCCCTGCAGAGGGATGAGCTCTTGACTTAAGGAAAACTTGCGTGAGGCTTGGAAGTTTCAGCCCATTTTCAGTCAGGGGTAACACCTTACTGGAACAAGGTGGTGGCTTCTCTGGACAGTGTCTGTCTGCAGCATTGCCTTGAGGCAGTTATCTCTTGGTTCCCAGTCTCAGGGACTAAGAGCAGTGCAGCCATACTGCTGCTGTAGTGCAGAGAGTGAGCCCTGAAGAGCCCTGCTTTCTGGGAAGCATGGTTCTCTACTGGTATGTTACAGTGTCACAAGCATGTTAACGTAAATACTAATAAGAACTACATGAACTGGAGTTATTTTAAAGCTTGCATTGCTTGTATTTGGCTCTTGGACTTGCTTTTGGCTATAGCTACATAAGCAGCTTCTAAGAAGAGCCCTTTTCCCCATCTCATTGCCTGTATCCTCAATGCTGGTGACTGCTCTGCTGTTACCTTACTCTTGCTGTTTTACTCCCACAGCTGCATCATGAAGCCTCCATCATTAACCTCTTAGAGACTGTTTTTTTTTACAAGGTAGGAGTCAGGTTTGGCTTTCTTCACTGTAAAACCCCTGGAGTAGAAAGCCACAGCTGTAGGAGCTGGCCCTCGGTGAAACTGCTGTCATTGTGCAGGAGATCTGCGAGTCAGCAGAGAACAATATTCTGGATTTAATTGATTATTGCCACCGAAAACTGACTCTGCTCGCAGCTCGGAGCACCAATGGACAGACGGCGACCCCAGTAGAGCTTCGTTCTGGGGATCTGCCCAGCCCCTCGTCTGTGCAGGTGAGCAGAAAATCCCGGGGACTCATGAGATAGAGGATGTAGGCTTCCTGAGGATGCACAGGTGGGCCTTCCTGCAGAGAACCCCTTGTCTGCAACCCCAGTACCTCTTCCCCTTCTCAGAGGGCATCTGGTGCTTGTCCATACCAGCAGTTCAGCTGGGCCAGCAGATGCAGCGACCTCCCTCCATACTGCAGCCACACTTGCACCCTCTCTCGTGACAGTGTCAGCTTGAGGTTTCCCACAGGATGTGATCTGATTTCTGAGAGGGGGATACTGGAAAGCTGACAGGCACAATACTCAGTACAGGGGGTTTGGCCATGCTATTGCTTTCGAAAACTATGTGGGTATGTCTTCCTGGAGCCTGTGAAACCACCCTAAGGTGGAGCCTACCAGGGTTAACCATGAGAGGGGTCCTTCCCTAAACTGATGAACAATATGACTAGTAAGTGTCCTAATGTGTTTTCCCCCCAGCTTCCTTGTCTCTCTTTCTCCAGCTCCTCTCTGTGCTGGTCTGGGCCAGCAGTGAGCCAGGAGCCGTTCCTGGATAGGTGTTTCCAGGCTGCCACACACACCTGCCTAGTGTGGGATCTCTCTTTGCTTCTGGTGCTTTTCAGCACATTGAGTTTCTTTCTTAAGCTGTGCAAATCACAAGATGTGTCCGGAGAAGCAGGGTTAAAGTGATAGCCTGCAAGCTTGGCCATACTTCCCTGTATTGCCTCCATCCTTTGGCTTGTTGCCCAAGCACATGCTCCCTTCCAGAAAAGGGAAGGAAGTGGAAGGCTCTGGAGCACAATAGGGATGTTTTCCAGGAAATGTTTTCCCAGCTGGGGAGGGGAAGAGGTTGTCTCTGTGAGTGATTTGTCATGCCTCAAGTGAAAAAAAAATAGCCAATAGGGTTCTAAAAAGTCCCGTCAGCCAAGGAGCCTGATTTCCTCTGATTCATTCCAGCCACTCCTGACTTGACATACAATAACCCCCTAAAGAAATTATCCCTGTCCTCTCCTGGGTTCTGGGGCCTGTTGTCATTTGTTAATGTGCATGGTGGTAACCCCTGGCACAGGACCTGTTCTGCTGTCCCGCAGAAGCACAGGCAAAAGATAGTCCCTTCCTGAAGGTAGCAGAGATAAAGTTTGGGTACCAAGAGGAGCTGTAGGTAACAGCCTCACCAGGGAAGGGGGGGTGAAGAGCCCGTAAGATTTTCTTAGTAGCATGTGGGGCACCAGCATGGGAAGCGCAGGGCTTCTTACCACAGGAATTTGGAAGGGAACTGTTGCAGCGGCACTCTAGAGAAATACAAGTTGCTGAGGTCAGTGCTCGGCAAACAAAGATGTGAGCTGCTGAGCATCTTCAGACCGGAGAGGAAAAGTTCTGTCTGGGCCTGGGAGAAGGACTTGGCACCTCTCAGCCTGGCTGTCCCAATGGTCTCAGAAGAGGCTGAGACAGGGGCTGGCCAGGCTGTTAGACTGCGCATGTCAAGAGTGGATGGAGTGTCCACAGTGCCCAGGAAGGAGGGTGGGTGGCTGGAGCATGTGGCATAGCTGTGGGCTGGGATAACCACAGGCAGATAGCTCTCTATATGCAAGCTGGAGGGGAGAGAGAGATCCAGGAGTGAATGCAGGACTGCAGCTGTGTCTTCTCCTGGAATGGGCCTCTTTAAGAGGGCATTCCTGTGTACAAGTGCTGCTGCTGGTTGCCACTCATGATGTTAGGGATAGGGAGATGAGTAACGAGCAACAGTGGGCTTCAAGCACTTCTGTGGCTACCCTGGAAAACAGGCAGCACTGGCAGAGTTAAGATGAGAAGCAGAGTTTGTTTTGAAGGACTCTGGTTTCCTTCCTTCCGAATGTGTGGTTACGGACACACAGCCAATAGCCTACCTCCTTGTAGCTCCTGGGAAATGGGACCTGAAATCCCAAGGCTCTGCTTGTCCCTCCACAGGAGCTGCAGAAGCAGGCAGAAACGATGGAGTTTGAGATTTCCCTGAAAGCCCTATCCGTGCTGCGGTTCATCACTGATCAGGTGGAGAGGTAGGTGCCCAGGAGCAGTGGAGAACATGTGCTGAGCTCTCTAGTTGAGATTCCTATGGGACTGCAGCGGGTGTCTGGTCCCCTTTCAGCAGCTGGCTGTATCTGTGGTGGCAGTGGCACTCTGCGCCAGGAGGCAAACTCAGCAGCCATCCACCCTGGTGCATAGTACTCACAGGAACCCAGATGATTGTGGGTTTTTTCCTGCCTCTCCCAGTTGCCCCAGGTAGTATTTGCATCTGTTCTGACACTTGTCTGCAAGCACCATTTCACTCTTTTTCATATCTCCAGTCTGCCCCTGAGTGCGCTGACACGGATGCTGAACACCCACAACTTGCCCTGCCTCCTTGTCGAGCTGGTGGAGCATTGCCCCTGGAGCTGCTGGGAGTCAGGTATTTAATGGATTGTGCTGCACAGTACCTGGCGCACTGCGGTGGTGTGCTGGGACCTGCATCCAGTGACAGGTCTGCTATAGGAGCCCTTGCAAAAATCTGCTCCCCCTCTACTCTACCCTCTCCTCCAACCTCTTCCCCTTTACTCCCTACTAGTGCTCCCTGCCTGAAGCTGTTCAGCTCAAAAGCAGTTGCAGCACAGCTGGGCTGGGGACCTAGAAGTGCTCCCAAAAACTGATCCTTGGACAGGTCTGTGTTTCTTCTGAGCTAAACACAGCCAGGGCAGGAGCGTAGCACATCTGACAGTCCCACCTGCTCTTCTGAGGAGTCTTGTCCTGGATACAGAAAGGCCGGAGTGCCAGTCTCAGCCTGTTTGCACCTTTCTGGGGCTTCATTAAGAATTAGAGCCAGACGTGGGCCTGGGCAGCAAACCATTGTCCCTGAAGCTGCTGGTCATTGAGCTTCACTCTTTGCCAAAGACCTCTGATCTGTTTGTGACCATCAGCCATGGCCTGTGTGATCAGCCCTGCTTCCTGCAGTTCTGCAGCCAGGTGCGCCCCCCAGCACCTGCCAGCTTCCCCGCTGCCTGCCTCTGAGCAGTGGTGGGTTACAGCCCAGAGTGTGGGAACCTACACTCACCTCCCCAGTTCTGCACCAGGGGATCACAGCATGGGAAGGGGAAGAAGAGATTCTGGGAAGTATGTGGCTCTGTGCCTGCAGAGAGGAGCACAGCTGGATGGGGGAGCTTTCTTCCTTCCTCTGGCCAGGAAATGCATCCCTTCTCTCCACCTGTGCACTTGGGGTGTCAGAGGGAGCTTTGATCCAGGGCCCTGAGGGAGGGACTTGAAAGATACAAGATAGAAGAGTACAAAGCCATTTCCAGACATGCAGTCACAGGGTTACATCCTTCTCCATCCCCCAGAGCAACACAGTAGCTCCCAGAGCTTGTTTTGTCACTTCTGTTATATTCATGCTACTTTTGGCTTTCACTGGCAGAAGAAACTCCAAAAGAGTGGGTATTGGCCATGCTGGTACCCCAAAACATGCCTCTCCAGACATTCTTCCTGGAGCATGGGCTCCCTCACGATCTACCAGTGCTCTGCACTCATGGCCAAGTACAGAGGGAGATACCTCGGGGATTATTCAGTTCCTAACATAGCCCTATTGTTTTAATACATGTACCTTATGCTTTTTATGCTAATATATTGTCTTAGTACCAAGTAGATTGCTCTGCTGAGTAAAGGACTCGGGAAACTGAGGCAGGCAGAAGCAGAGGGTCTTGCCTGTAGTGAAGTGAGGCAGTGAGCATAAGGCTGCATTCCCACCTCTGAGCTATCTTCCTTCAGGCAACACTGTCTCCCTGGAGTTGCATGTTGTTCTGTCCCTCAGGCAAGCTCAAGAAGTTTGAGAATGGCACATGGTATGTGGTGCCCCATGAAGACCAGGTGAAGATGACTAAACTCGATGGGCAGGTGTGGCTTGCCCTCCTCAACCTCCTGCTCAGCCCTGAATGCCAGCGCAAATACCACTTGGATGGCTTCAACAAGAGCCAGCTCCTTAAGGTAAGACTCTACACCATAAAGGCTGTGAGTCCCACAGCACCAAGTAGGACCTTGCCAGCACTAAGCACTTTTGGCCATGTCTCCCCATTCTCACTGTGGGCTCCTAGGAGCCAGTGGTGGAAGAGCAGTGGGATCTGTTACTGTGCCAGCAGCAGCAAAGCTTGTGTTTGTGGATGCACTTCATGGAACTCCCATGGTCTGCCCTGCTAATGCAGATCCCTGCTCTTGCCTTGCTGCTTCCCCAGCTCTGTCTCCCTTGTCTTCTCTCTGTTCACTCTTTTCTTCCCCCCTATGGCCACAGCTCCGTATGTTCCTGACAGATGTCCTTGTTGACCAGCTGCCCAACCTGGTGGAGATGCAGAGATTTCTGAGCCACCTTGCAGTGACAGAGCCAGCACCCCCTAAAAAGGATCTCATCCTGGAGCAGGTATCTTACGGCTCTTCCTCCACCTTCCCAGCTTCTCTGCTTTAAGCCTGATAGCTCCCTACTGCCTTTTCCTCCCACTGAGCTCATCTATGGTGCCCTGGTAAAGTACCCAAGCACCCATTTCACAGTTACATCCACTTGTCCCTGGATGACATGGGAGCCTTGTCCTGCTACCGCAGTGGCCAAGCAGATACATCTAAAGGCATAAGTACTAGATTATAAACAACTCTCCAGCTTGCGCCGGTTCCCTGGGGTGGTGGCTGCATGGGGCAGAGACAACCCCTGGGTTGATTTGATGATCGGCTCTTGATTTAATGTTTGTCAGCGTTTTCCTGCTGAATTCTGGACTCCCCAGGGAAGAGTCCTCTTTAATAGGGGCTGCTTAGTACACTATGTATGGAGGGATGCCAAGGTCTGGTGGTAGAGGCTGGAACCAAACTGGTCCCAGATGATGTCTGGGGCTTAAGAGTTGGGCTCTGAGGGTCTTCAAACAGTGTGAGGTTCTTCAGGGGGTTAATCTTGGCAGTGGTAATCTCCAGAGAAAAGTGTTTCTACTGCCTTCTTGAGAGCTGAGGGGAGAAACTGTGCATGGGGGCAGATCTGCAAAGAAGCAGCTGAGAAAAGCTGGGAGAGCAGAGGCTCTTCCATGCCCCTTCCTGTAGCAGATGAATTGGTCAGGCAGTGATTGCTTGGGCTGTGCGGAGGGGGAGCACTCTGCCCTCAGTATGACTGGCCACGTGGCAAGTAAGAGGGTGATGTGTCCTGGCTGGAGCTGGCTGTGGCTAACTAAGCCGGAGGCATCACCTGTGCCAGGAGATGGAGAAGGCTACAGACCAGTAAACTAAGCAGTTGGGGGTGGCAGCAAGGCAGAAGTGGTTATGGATTTTCTCCATGTGCCTTGACTGCCACTGTGTCGGCAGGGCAGAGACAGGCAGCTGCCAAGCTGGTGACATCGTCCAGCCCTTGCTTAGGCTGCTGCCCTTCCCTGTAGCTCTGGTTTTGTGCTGGTGCTGCTCCTGCCTCCTTCAACAGCTGGGGCTGATCCCGGCAGGCGGACAGAGGGGAGCCAGCTGGAAGCACACACATTCTGCTCTGCCCAGAAAGCAGTGAACTCACTCCCTGTAACTGAGCCAAAATTTAAAAAGGCCTTTTTCCAGTCGGTTGCTCCCAGAGCAGCCTCCTCCCNGAGTCAGTATCCCCCTTAGAGGCTGGAGCTCAGAACTGGGAGGATGAAGGGGGTCTTTGCTACTGGCTGGGGATGTGCCCTTGCTGACAGGNGTCGGTTGCTCCCAGAGCAGCCTCCTCCCCTTTCAGGCCTAGCTATTTTTACTTTGCTGGAGAAGGCAGTGCTGTTTGAAGCAGCATCATCTTCTCCAGAGCCTGAATTCCCCACACTGCTCTTGGCCGCTGTTTTCCCTTTCACACTGGCCAGCCCTTCCCCATGAGTTCATCTTCAGGGAAGTGACAGGTAGAAAAAATCTGCTTAGGCAAATGTCTCTGGAGCATGGGGTTCATGCTGCTGCTGGCACGCAGGGCACTGAGATCCCAGGGCTTCCTGTTCAG
>VWZY01000561.1:4183-33441 GCA_013399075.1 Chloroceryle aenea
GGAAATCTGCACTTTAAGTAATATATTTTTGAAATCGATAATGGGAGCATAGGTACGTCTCTGTTCACAATTAAAAAGCTCCAAGAAATTCTCTGCTGGCATTTTGGATAAAATTTTAGCAGAGTCTCCAGTCTGTCTAATTGCTATGATACCATACACAGCCTGCCTCAAAGCACAGAACATATGGCATCCTCAAAGGATTTGATATCATTTTTTCTTTAAAACGTGCAAGTCAGTTGGTCATTGTTACTCCTCTATGGAATTACTCAAACAGCTGCTACCTTCCAACTAAGAGGTAAGAAAATCTTTGTCTTTTTTGTTGATGTTAATTTCACTGACATCCTTCTGTCATATAACGAGAGTCTGTAATATGCCTATAATGCATTTTAATATTGCATACTTGATCCATGGTGTAAAAAACACTTTGTTGAAGGCTGTCATGAACAAAAGGATGCTTTTTATGTTGTTTGCAAAGTAGTCTGAACCGTATGGCACATGTTTTAAATTGCAAGAAATTCATTTAATATATAAACATATACAAATAACAATCTGCTGTTAATGTTCATTTCTACAGAACCACAAATATGACCCTGGAACCCACTTATAATGCATAAAATGCACTGTCCGGAGAAATCTTTTAAACTTTTTATCACCAAATAGATTATTTTAAAATTATCCTTTACCTACAGAATAATGATTTGCTGAAATGTACTTTTAGTTTATGATTGGAAAGTAGATATGTCTAACAATACCTTATTCATTCTACATATAGCAGGGTTATGAATTTCATCGTTTTCTGAGTTCTTATCTTCCACGGTTCACAGATCCCATCTCTCCTTGATCATCAGGGTATCTCCCTGGATTGAACCTTTTTTTTTTCCCTTTCTACTCTTTCAAACTGACAAATTTTTCATTCTCTATCAGAAGATTAATGAAATAATAACTATGGTAAGAGAAAGAACACACCAGCAAAAGATACAATGATAAAAGACTAAAAAACCAAATCTCACCGAGGAGAGAAAAAAAGTAATTGGAAATAAGAAAAGGAGATAATAAAATCATGATCATGAACCATAGGAAACATATATGAGCATCACATCTTCCCATATGTGATGGGAGGGAAAGAAAAAATAATAAATAACAGCTGCCCAAAATATTGTTAAAATTACATCATAGGGACAGTCTTATAGGGATCATCCTGGATCTACCAAGACAGTTGCCCAAGCGTTGTCTTTTTCTATTTTTTTTTTCTTCTTTTGAGTTTTAGTTGTAGCTCACATTTCTTCATAACACGTATGACCTTCTCTTGCAGTGGAATAACACTAACAAAAAACAGTTAACAGTTAAAGGTTTCCAGAAACAGTACATGACAAGCATTAGCTTTATAGCCTAAAGAATGCAGTTTTTCATCAGTTTATTAACAAATAATTTTTACTATTCTAGAAAAAGTGCATAAAGTCCCTTCTGATACTTCAAAGGCTCATATTAAACCATATTTTCAAAATCTTTATGCATTCCAACACACCTATACCAAAGAAGAATCATATTTTGAAAAAAACCCTATCATTTTACTCTATGGAAGTGCCAACAGCACATTCTTGGCCCTGTAATAGGTGTAAGCAGGCAATAAATTACTGAAAATTACTATCTATGTAAAAGACACAAAATGACATAATAAAGGAAGAATTCACAAAGCATCTGACCCACTGTGTGCAGATAGTAGGAATCTTCCCATTAACTTCAAAGACTTTTAGACAGCTCCTAACATTGATCAGCAATGGTTTTGGTTTAATATAATTACCTCTTCTCCCCCACCGCCTCCACCCTTTCCAGCTTGGGCAGAGAATATATCAGTTAAGTGTATAAGACATTCGAATATCAGCAAACATATCTTTCAAAAATTTCTGAAGTAACAATTATTCAGAGAATTTATAATAAGTCTGGGATATGGCCTTTTATTTTTAGGTCTGCCCAAAACTCAAAAATATAAACCACTTTATACTTTTTTTTTTAAAGTAATTGTGCTGTGAAGTACCATTTTTTCCTAGACTTTTATAGTTTCTCCCATTCCTATATCTGATCAAAAGACATTCATCATCATTTTATTAAGACTATCTTCTTTTTATCATGTCTTCCTCTCACAAAAATATTTCTATTAAGTTTTTCTTTTACTTTTATGAATGTAGAGGATTGTTAAGAATATAACAATCTTTTCATTGGGATCTAAGTTATCTTGAGAACAGACATGCATTTTTTGCCAAGACATGAAAGAGACATTTCTCAGTTATTTCAGATTTCAGGAGTTATAAGAGATAGTTGGATACAAGCACATTTACATTACACGAACTGTATGGTAAGGATATATTTTTGTCTATAAAGCCCATCATCAGCTCAAAAATAAAATTACTAGTGAGGTGACACTATCATTCTCATATGGCACAGCCAAAAAGTTCCAGATAATTATAATAATTTTACAATTTTCAGTGATGGAAGTCAAGAGTTTCCATGGTGCAGAGAGAGAAATTTTCTTGTCAAATAATTTGTAAGATCTAATTGAAAGAAGCTTTACTACATACTTTTGCAAGCATTATTTGCACTTAAGCCTGGTAGTGCACAGAAACCAGACATTTAAACAGTAATACTTGAGGTAGTTTGCCTGCTTATTAGACTGTGCAAGTTTAGTTAAATTTCAAAAAAAAAGTAACCACAGTGCATCTATGCAGCTCCTGGAATGAAGAGCTGCATAACAAAGAAAGTTCATCAATCATTAACTTTAATGCCTTTGTAAGCTATGTGAGCTATAAAGCAAGAAAACCTCTCAGTGTAACACATGGTTACAGCTCAAAGCTTGCATGAAAATCAAAGGGAAAAAATAAGCACACATGCACACAAATGGCAGCGGCATCCCCGAAGTGTTCTCTTCTGCCTTACAAGGACATGTTAGATTTTGGTCTCCAGGTAGAAGCCATACTTCTCACTTTCCATCTGCTTCTAAACAATGGAAGGAAACCCTACTCAGAAAATGGGTCTTCCATTCAAGAAAATAAAAATATTCTGAAGCATTCTGACAACTAGTCAACCAAGAAGTCAAAAAGCCTGATGGTTCTCCAGCAGTGGCATCAGGCTGGGATGGGGTGAGAATTTCAAAACTTCAACAGACAGCTCAGTGAGTGATAGCCTTTCACTGCTGATGGCACTGTAATGTCCCTTTCACACCTTTGTGAACTCTCTTCATTAAGTACCAGCAACCTGCTAAGCAAATGGATGATCTGCTTCAGTGACTCTCAGAGCATTTCTTTCAGCAATTCCAGCTGAAGCAGCTTCACCCCTGCCACCATCCTTCCCCCCCTACCACCTCCAAAACTCATTGTCTCTTCTGTATTGCCATCTCAGTTAAAGAAAAATGCCCTTTATTGCCATGACTCCATATATGATATTTCATAAGATAAAAAGGAACTCTTAAGGACATCTGTTTTGAATCATTGAAGAATGATTTCTCAGCCAATTCTGTACTTATGAGCACCATGGAGTTAATAGAAGACTGCAGTTTGAAACACGGTTTAATGAACTTAAAAAAAAAAACCAGCAACAACAAAATCACCTTTCAATGTATGAACAATTTTAAAATACAGCATTCAGCAAGAAAGAAAGCAGTAGGATAGGGCTCTTAACCAGCCATCCATGCAGCTGTGAGATTGCAGCACACAACTTCAGCAAGATCTGATGACACAGGGATTGCAGTTGGTACTCCTTGCATGTATGCAAGACATCACCCACAGCTTCCCAGGTTACACACAGAGAGATGGGAAAAGCTAACACCTCCCTTTCTCACATGTGGTGTTAGCATATGCTGAACAGACACCAGAATTGTAGAGCTGCAGACAGAGAAGTAAAAACCTCTGCTTCAATCCACGGAGTGAACAGGGTCAATTCCAGCAATTTAATGCCAGCAGTATGTCAAAATACGTTAGACTGATATCCTGTGGTAAAATGAGGTAAGGACTTAAGTGATGATCATCTGGTTGACAGCCTGCAGGTCATAACTGTTACAGAAGTTACTGGTAGGATTACACAGCTGACAAATACCTGGCCTTTGGTCTCCTTATTTGAGGAGGCAGGTAGAAGGAAAGCTGATGTCATTTAAGATGAAAACTTGTAGAAATCTTATACCTAGATTATGATACTGAAGCATTAGAAAATAAGGAAGCGTTTCTGATCTGTCTGTCTGAGAAACAGAATAACAAAGTAGAGAAAGAGTTCTAGACTAGATCATAGCACTGGTACATAAACTTAAGAAGCAAAACATATTTAAATTATTTTTTTTTCTTAAAATATTTCAGCTTCTTTTTTTCCCCAGTAGGAAGAAATATTCCACTTGATTTCATGAAACAGCAGATGACATTTTACTGTCACATAATTGACAGTAATTTTACCATGGGGGGTGAAAATTATCAAAAGCTGCCTAACGCAGTTTAGGCCACTGCCAGTTTTTTATTGGCTACTCTCAAAGATAAGGCACGTTTGCAGCTAAGGACTATATTTACACTATATAGGCATAACATTGACTTTTCAGCTCCAACTCACAGCGTGAGGAGATACTGTTTTTGTGTGCTCAAATCACAGCTGTATGTCTGGTTATCTGCAATCAGAGAAAACCAGGCAAGCAGGCAGCAAAGTTAGCATCACCCTGGCCAATCTTGACATAGCAGCTGTCTTAAGCATCCACTGAGGAAATCCTAGGTTTTACTATAACACTGATCAAATAGCTCATAGTCACTGACAGGGGTGGTCCTTCCTTCCTTGATTCTCCTCAGCTCCCAGATCCAGTCAGGATCTCTCCTTGGCCTGGTCCTCTCTGGTTCAGACTGTTCAATCAGGAGAAAGCATATCACGGTTTTTTTTCCCCCCTTCTTTCCATAGGTTATTTTTCTAACAGTGCATTGAACTGAAGTGATTCACGAAGGGTCAGTTGAGCACCAGTGTTGGCAAGGATACATTTCCTGTAGGAAACCCAGCATGCATGAAAGCCACTCTCAGCAGCAGCAAGCCATTAATTAGATCACTCATCACTTTGTGTAATCTCAGCCTATGTCCAAAGGATCAGCAATTATGTTGTTAGTGTGGCCAGAGAAGAGGGGAAATGCCAAGGAAGACAACTAAGAGAAGCTTTTTATGCAGACTTTCACAGCAATCAGTGAAGTATTAATTCTGCCCATCTTTTGCATAGGCAGTCACAAAAGTGCTTTTTTTATAGCTACCGACGAACACTTAAATTTAAAAACACTACAGAGACACTTTAGTACAGAGCACTAATTTGACAACTTTAGAAGCATCAAGTGGGTTCAGATGTGGAGAAAGATTTGAGGTTATAATACTAACTTGGCTAGGAAGCTAAAAAAAAATAAAAAGCAAAAGCAGTCTGCAAGATACCAGAAAAGCAATTCATCTAAGCTAAACTTAGAAGTCCACTCTATTTGTACAGAAAACTAAGAACAATTTTATCCAAATCCACTTACAGCCTGTTCACCCAGAAGAAAGGATAAAGTTTTTAAGCCCTGAGTTAGGGAAAACAGGGGTCCAACCACAGACCAGCTTAAAAACCAAAAGGATTAAACAAACTGGCTGTACACTTTGCTTCAAAAACCATAAATTGTATGTTCCAGGCCTCACAAATATCATGGTCTTTACATCATAAGCAGTACAGCTTATAGAAATCACCAGGCCAGCTAGCTCAAAGTTTCAAGTAAAATAAATAAGTATCTTAACTTTTAAAAACAAGGAGAACAATCACACTGTAAGATCTCACAGAGTTAAGAAACCTGCCAAAGATCAGCTTTCGGGGCTTAAGCAGCAGTTCAGGGAACATAAGCTGCTACAGATCTCTACAGGACATGCAGCTTTTTTTGTGGTACCATCTCTTGAAGTGCACTTCCCACATGAATTCTAAAAAAATAGCACCAAGGGTGGGATTCTGTATTTATTGCTTCCTAAGGATCCATCATATCTAAATGAAAATACAGTATTTGCTAAAAATTAAGCACCATATCCTTCAACCCATCACAGGATCTTTTGCAGAATGGCAGTTCCTTCCTTGCATCATTAGTTAGAATTAGCAATAAGAGGAAACACATCTCCAAAGATGACAGTATGGAGCTGCTATTTAGTAATTTTATCATCTTCAAACTGTACTGTTTGACTCACCAGCACAATCAAAGAGCCGCCAAAGATTTTCCACAGGGATTACCTGCAGCTATGTATACAATGTCAATAAATGATATACCAAAAATGAACAAAATCCAGCTTGCTTGCTTGCAGTTACCCCTCATTCTTCTCAGTTTTTAGACAGTACGAGGTGGGACAAACTTTATTCCTTTTCTTGGTACAGACTTTTTTTTTTTTTATAATATATTAAAGCATTCAGGTACAATAATGATTTCACAAAATGAACACATTCAATGGGGAATAGAGTACTTAGTAAGATCCCATATAACAGTAGAGTTGCTTTTTAAAACTAAAGTTATGCCATGACCATCCTCTGTACATTTATGTGACTATGTGGAAGTCATGCTTCTATTCAGTAGAAATGCAAAGCAACTCACTTTGCTGTACTCTGGTAATGCCAGAAACAATGATTGAAAAACAGAAAAAAAAATGGAAAAAAAGGGAAATGAATACTGGGAACAGTCTGGCAGAAAAGGTGGAGACAAGTGATGGGGACAGAGGAAAAATTACCTAGTTCTTCTCTTCAAACCAAAATCCATAGTAGTAGTAATAAAAATAGACACAACTGACTGCATTCAGATACCTTAAGTAATAATTTAATAAATACTGAAATGGTAAATCAAATTTATTTCTGATATCGATATCAAGAACTGAACTGGAACTGCTGTAAACTGGAACAGTGATAAATTCAGCAAGAACAGTCCACAGAAAAGCGCGTACATACACTGTGCATACACCACTTCTTACTGTTGCCATCATTAAACATATTCTTGCACAGTAGTATGTAGCTACTAATCCCAGTTGCTGCTGAAAATCCACACAATCAGTCAAGCCCAACCGCTCACCCAGAATGTACTATTGGAAGGTCAGTATAATACTGGACAGCCAAGGTAATGATGAGAATAAAATTATAAAGAAAGTCTGACATTTTTACACTAAGTCATTTCTGTGTTATGTGTGGATAAAAAAATTAAAAAAACTTTTTTTTTTTTTCTTCCCAAGGTTGTAAACCACCACTGCTTCAATCTTTGCACAAAACAGCCTGGGCAGTTATCCTCACACTTTCCAAAAAGAATTTGTGTCCTTTCATAGGCTATGCGTAACCCATTCTGTGAAGCAAGGAACTTCCCATAGCCTACAGTTTGAAGTAGAATAAATCAACCTCCAATTTAAGCTGATAACTGTTATAAGAAGTCTAGATCACAACAGCATTCAGACTGTCATTACTAACATTTCTTCGCACAAAAAAACCAAACCAACAAACAATAATCCTACTACAAGAGTTTTTAAATATATAAAACCACTAAATTCCACATAAGTATTAGTCTTTTACTAGACAAATGAAACGAACTCCAAACAACAACCAAAAAATTATTTCTGTAGGACTACCCAGATATATACTTAACCTCAGCCTTCTCCATGGCAAACTGCTATTGCATCGGTCTTATGTTCACACTTGACCTGTTGCTGTGCACCCTGGGTCCATACCACCTCTCATCTCAGCTGGAAGGTTGACAAACAGTTGACAAAAGATGAACAGCTTTTTGAAGCATTTCCCCACAAAAATGAACACAAATAAAGTATTTTTAGTTTGCTTCAGAACTTTGACAGATACCCTAACAGCTCAGCTGCAGTTAGGGCTTGTTTCACCTTACCCTGAGACAGATCACAGAAACTTTCCAAGTCAGATGCTACATCTTAGCTAGAACACCATAGCTAAGAAACAGGCACTGGACATTATGGCTACGTGGCACATGGTGAATGTTCAGCCATGAAATCAGGTCCCTGGTCCATTACCTCCATCTCACTGCTTTGCTCCAGGATAAGCATTTTCCAGGTGACCTCCAGGACAATACAAGGCATGACAGGGTCCGAGATCTTCATACATGTACAAATGAAGACTGTTCACATCCCTTCTTTCATATGCAGTTCACTAAATCAGTGTGTAGATGCACTAGAGAGAAGAAAAAAATATTATGTTGAACAATTTTATTTTTTTTAATACTGCATACAGATTTTCTCTGTCAAATTGCAATCTGTCAAATGTAGTTGCAGTTACCTATTTAGGATATTAAATGATCCCCCAATGAAAAAACTTAGCTAGAGGAATATCAGAAACCTACAAATCATCTTCTGAGAGAAAAAAACACTTTTGTTTACAAAGCATATATATTGTACTGAGACCAACTAAGGCATGTCAATGTCAGCTAAAGGAAAGGAAGGACTCCAGTAATGACCCAAAAGGATTATAATTCACAGGATGTAAAAAGTGGATTACTCAAATGTAGTCTTAAAGAACTAATTTTTATAGGACATTCTCTGGGAGAGTTTTAAAAACAAACGAATGAAGGAACATAAAGAAACAAAAAGCATGCTTAGACCAGATAGGTGCCTTAAATAGAAGTATAAAACAGAATGATCAAAACAGAGTTTCTGTTATCAGAAGCCAAATATTTTGAAAAAAAGTATCTTCTCCAGGCAGCTGAATACCTCTGATTTAAGAAAAAGAAATTACTCTGACTGCCAAGACAACCATACTGGCTTGACTCCCATGATTTTAACTTGCAATCCCTGATGGAAAAGGGGAATTGCACAGAATTTCTGGAAGCCTCTTGGTACAACTGGGCCTCACAGGGTTCTTGGGCAGCTTGCAGCATCACAGGGAGATGCAAAAGCTTTGGGGGACTGTAATTAAGACCAAGTGTGATAACTTTCAGGCACTGAACAAAGTCGAGGAAGAGCACAGTCCTCATGTAGACCACCATACACAGCAGCAAATCACGTGCCCTGGCAAAAGTTTGATCAAATTGAAACAATCATGCTTCTCTGAGACAGCATCTTCCAAAGAAAAAATATTTCCTTTTTCTTTCAGTAGAATTTTAAAAGAATTACAAACAGCAGGAAAATGATAAATTCAGTCACTCAGCTATTCAGTGGAAGAACTGGGAATAAAACGCTGCATCTGTAGTTATGGTCTGTTATCACAATATTGTCATCTTAAAATCTCCACCTGCTGTTTCATCTAGCCTCTCATAATTTCTTAAAATCTCCATGAGGACACACAAGAGCTGGCCTGGTTGGGTGTAGGAAATGGTAAAAGATGGAGAACACTTTCTTTCATTTCACTGGGGTGTTTTTCAGCTGGATCAGTCCCTTAATTCAGCCACTGCACTGACTACACCAGCACTTCTGCAAATACAGCTGAATGGTTGACAGTGGGAATGGGTATCAGGGAGCAGCAACAACAATAAAATCCTGCCAGAACATTTTACAACATCAAACCACAGTCTTTTCATTAAATTAATTAACCTTGATTTAATTAAGAAGTGAATTAAATAACTTGTCTTTCAGATATGGAAACCCATGCTGTCAATAAGATCCTTGACTCATGACATGCTCAGATCTTAATGTACTACATCTGGTCTTCAGCAGACACTGTAGGCAAACACTAGGATTATTTAACAAGGTCAGAATCTGTCAGTGTTATGAGGGGTTAGAAACTTTTTACATCTCTGCATCAGAAGCCCTTAGAATGCCTGATGTGAAGAAAAAAATCAAGTGTTACATCCTCCTGCTGTAGCCTTTTAGGTCTGGAGCTGTGGTTACTGTTAGTTTAGGAGATATCTGCATGTGTTCTCTTATGCAGGGTAACATGCCAGTGCAGTCCCCGTATCTAGTTGACTTTCTGTAGTCAGCCAAGAGGTGGAAGTATGTTTTTGAAATTTAAGCTCTTAGTATCATATTTTCTGAGAACAGTAATAGTACAATTACTCAGTGCTACATTTAGTAGATTGTTTCAGGTGAGAGAAAGTGTATATCCATATATCAAGTCTGTGGATACTCTTTAATGTCTTTTATGTTTATCTTCTACATTATGATTCCCTTTTGCTTCTTAGCAATGCTTTGCTTGGGAAACATTATAGAAATAGAACATAGAAATGTCTGGGTTGGAAGAGGTCATCTAGTTCAACCCCCCTGCTGAGATCAGGGACATTCTCAGCTAGAGCATGTTGCTCAGAGTTCTGTCAAGCCCTACCTTGAATGTCTCCAGGGATGGGGCTTACATCACCAAGTATCTTTTATACTTGTGCAAGTAATCATATCTTCAGCCTTAACTCTTCATTAAGATACCAGACAACTATTTTTGGGGATGGGGTTTAAACCAGAAATGAAATGCAACAGAATGATCTCATGTTTTCTACAACTACAAGAATGGTGTAACTAAGTTAATCACTTCTCCAGTATTCTGTATTTAATCTTCTGCAAAATCAATAGTGGAAACATCACTAGATAAAAGGATACAATGCTGATAGATTATGTGTTGATTTACATGAACATCAACACACTGGGAAGAATTACAAACCATTTAATCTACCATCAGAGTTAAGAACATTTAGGAATGAAAAAAAGACCAATAATGCTTCATACACAATTTGGCTTTAGGGACCAGATGTATTATAGCTTCCATATGTCTCAGCCCACTAAATGCATTTTTAATGGCAAGTTCTTGCAGAGCAAAATCTGCACAGTAGCTTTGGTAGTCTGTCAAAAGGCAAAAATAATTTCATCCAGATTTGGCCTGAACTTTATTTCAATGATAATTCTGCTTGTTCTGGAAGCCCCACAGGGGTCACAGAAGGGAGAGTGCTCTATTTCCTACCACAAACCGTAATAAGCCTTTTTGGATAACCTACCGGTGTCATGGGCATTAAATATAGATCATTGTTCTTATGACTCAGTATCTCAGGCCATACTGACTTTCCATAGACGCTAACAGGTCATTAATACTGGAGCACTACCAGACCAAATACTCACTTGTGTATCAGAAGTGTTCCAAACGATTGTCCCTCAAACAGCCATGCTCTGGGTGCTGCAGTTTCTCAGGACTTTCAAGTTTGAGCAATTTTTCTTGCTCAGTACTGACTCTGATGGCCCTAAATATCCCTAGTGGAATCAAAACCAGCAAAATCTTAAGTTGCATTGTACAGGAGAAGCTCAAGATAAATAAGGCACAGACTATTCATACCTGAAAATGACTTTTTGCCAAGGGGAACAAAGAGTGCTACTTGGTGCAACCCAACTTGCCATTTGGCACATACTGGCATTAGGATCTCTTCTCTGCATTCCCCGATGTGTACTGTTCATTGAGCCAAGATAATAAACCCTAAGGTTTGTAAGATAATTAACATTCCTTTAATAAATATCACATTTCAATGATTTAAAGGCCAACCTTTTTTAATAAAAATTATCTGCATTAATGCATAGGATCTCACTTCTAATTGAAATCTGATAGGACTTATCTAATAGGAGTTAAGAAAGTGCCAAGCAGAACATCTGAATGGGTTTACACCAGCCAGCTGAGCCACAAATTTCTACATGCATTTACCAAGTTTCTAGTGCAAAGGCAATGTGCTCTGACAAACTCCTTCAGATCTACTGCGTGCTCACAGTGAACGCACATCATTCATTGCAGTGACTTTAAACAACCATAACTGGATTGCATGCTTGTTATTATTGAGTAATATTTCTACATGCCTATAAGTATGGGTGCAAGGTATCAGTTACTGCTAAGTTATGTAAGAGCAATTTTAAATAAGAAAAAATGTTAAGTCAGAAGTTTCAGTGAACTATTTTTGATATCAGAAAAACAAAAGATTAAATTAGGATAAATGAAGGGGTAATTCTGTTCTAACCTGTCAGAGTAAACAGATCCTTAAAGTCATGTACTCGCAGCCCCTAATATGGTTAATTGCATGGACAACACTCTGAACTTCCAAGGCAACTTGGAGATTCCCAGAGTAACAGTCTGTAAAGGCAGTTTCAGGGAGGGAACATGTGTTCACCTTAAAGGTCGTGGCTCGTCAAATGGACCAGATTCCATCGCAAGGCAAAGAAAATTTTCCCTACATTTTGAATGCCAAAGTTTGCTTTTACCCTATCTACCATTCACAAGAAAATTCCATTTAAAGCACCTTAAAAAAAAAGACTTAGATTCTAATCATTATTTTCTTTCTCTTGCTCTCTAAAAAAAAATAAATAAATAAAAATCTATATGCGTATTTCATACTCTGAAAAAAAACCAAGCTTTTACAAGCTCATGAGGAAAATAAATAGTTCCAGATATGACATTTAAATCAACTGCTAGATTTACAAGACAATTCACACAGACTTACACTGCTAACTACAAGTTTATTGCAAGTGATTTAATGTTATTAAGATGCCTGTAATTTGTTCTTTGCTGAAGAAACTCCCACCATTTTGGACCTGTACAGTTCTGTACAGATGTGCTTGCATAGATCAGACTGAGTGATCTATGGAAAAACCCTTAACTTTAGCATAGTTTCAGTCATCCTGAAATCAAAATTTGACATCTGATTATTCAATCTATACAGCATAAGTGACATGGAATGGTGATCATTTGCAGGGTTGGGTTGCTGCAGGTTGCCTGTTTGCTGCAACTTAGATATGATCCTCTTTTTGTATTGTCTTAAAAAAACTAAAATTTTGTTATATATATTTTATACTGGAGATAAAGAATAGGAAAAACTCTCAGAACACCTGCTTGAGAGCTAATCGGTGAAGGCCATTTCTAAACTGAATATTGCAAGTGGAAAAATTCATGTTAAAGTCTCATTACTCTTCATTTCTCCTTACATTAACCCTGAATTTCTGTTTCCTCTCATGAAATTAGAAAAAGTAAAATTTTGATGAAAGACAGACTTTGCACCTGGCACTCTCTCCTAAAGCATCACATCTGTCAGACACAGGTTACTTATTACAGTGTTACAACAAACATCTTATCCTAGTAACTAATTATTACTTTTCTCCCCTCCTCTGTCAACCTAAGCAGATTAATTCATTCATTATTAAAATCTTCACACACATCAGATCTTTAACATTTAAAAACATCAAAGACGACTCTTCAGAATGCATTTTGTTTTTTAAGGAAACCATAAACTGAAAGATTCTGCAGTAGCTTGAGCTTGTTACAAACACTGAAACAGATCAAAGCTGCTCTAGCATAATTACAAAGCAAATACTCTATAACAGTATCTTTAAAATTGTATGCAAGAGATTATTTTCACATAAGTAACATGACAGCCACAGCACTTCAATTAATAAAGGCCAAGGCCATATGCCAATACATGACATATATATTATACTTAATTTTACTGTCTCTGAAACCAAGAATAAGGCTTTGCCTCACCTATAGAAAAACTTATGAAATGAGTTATGGCTTCTAGGTAAGTAACAAATATTTGTAATCAGCAAAATGTCTTTAGAATCATGGAATATTTTTGTGTAGTCACAAAATTAACTCACTGTCTGAAGCTGTGTCCCTGGAAATTCAACATTACACATTTCAGTTTATATCAAATCAGTTCAGGTCACTAGAATTTAGTAGGACAGAAGACAAAATATAAGAGAAAGACAATCAGAAGGTTTTTGCCCTTAAGTGGGTTTATAGAATGTGTTCTGTGATTCTGTATCCAGAGTCCCACACTGCTAAAATCATCATTCAGTGGTTCCACATTTCCTGACCATGGACGAGCAAGCACAGAGGCATGCAAAGCTGAAATGACTACATGATCACGGGGTTTGGAGAGACTTGGGACTTCCAAGTTTCCTCTTCTGCAACTTCTACTAAGAAAAGTTTTGGAAATTTGGTGTTTCTTCACCCTGACAGTAAAATCACAGGTCTGAATGTGGTAGATCATGAACCAGGCAAATCCTGGCATTTTTGAAGTTGCATTTGCACTTTATTCTAATATCATTCTTGTAACCTTTTAGGAAGAACTTTAACTTCTCCAGACTTTCAGTGACCTGAATAACACCATTTCACAGCTTATGTTTTGTTTTCTTTCTTTCTGCTTAAAAACAACCCCAAAACATACACAACCCTCCTTCATAAACCAGCAACAGGGAAATGTGTTTAAAACTACACGTTTAGTTCAACTAGCTTGTAAGTCATATTCTCATATGAAAAAGGCACACCAAATACCATATATCCTACCCAAAATAGATTATTTGCTTATATTTTGAAATTGTTTTTTCTTTAATAAGGTTTTTGCTAATTTCCTGTTGTTACTATGTCAGAATGAAGAAAATGAAAACTAACATCTGGCTCAGAGAGAGGATTGAAATGACTGAGGCACAATTAGTTTTGATGGCACATGATGCTTCGACATAAGGTCAATTACAAAACTAGAGTAAATCATATGATTTAGTGGCCATTTGATGAAGCAGGAGTAATGTCTGTATTTCATCAGTTAAACTCAGTATTACTCATTAGGAAAATATACACCTTGCAGAACATGCATCCTATTAAGAGTTCTAATAGTCAATGTATAGTAAGCAATGGGACACTGTTACCTCATCTTTTTTGCCATCTTTTCCAAAATACTACCTGAGATCTTGGGGGCAACCAAATTAGATCTCCTTCATACTAAATGAGATGTTTATATTATATCCACTACCCATTTAGGATCTGTACTAGCTATCAAGTCTCCTAATACATCCCAAAAGGCCTAAATGACATCCATTACCTACCCTGGGCAAAGCCTGGCTTCCCTTTTCAGTCATAACTGGGTTTTTCTGTCTGGAGTGCAGAACAGCATAAAACATCTTGGGATGTTTTTTTAGAAGATCATTGTCAAATGATGAATTTTTATGCTCAATCATCTGACATTATAATGAAAAAATAACCTCTTTTCTATATTTTGGATTAAACTATTTATGTCTATGCACATTAAACGTTTTTTATTCACTAGAACATTAAATGAGGAGTTACATGTAAGAGAGTTTCTTGCTTTCCCTCTTGCTGCCCTCTAAGAACAAAAGAGCACTTGAGGTAAAAACATATGTTATAGAGGATGGACAGCAAATAAGCTGCTCACAACATCAGACTGAAAACATGGTAACTAACAAAAAAATTATTAGTGATTTTCAAGTTAAGTTATATATCTTGGAAGCAAGGCAGAATACCTTTTGTAAAGAAAAATGTTATTATTCTTATCCTTCACAGTTCCTGAAAAGTTCATCAAAACACCACAGAAAGGAGAATGGATTGATATTAAATTGACTTTCCTAACAGCCTTTGACAAAGTTCCCTGCAGAAGGCTTCAGGAAATTAAGTCGTCACTATATGTAAAAAGAAAAATCATATGTCATCATAGAACAGAAAATAGCCAAGGAATTTAAATTTGTAAGCAATTAATTTTATTTTTTCATTCTTTTTTCCTATGTTGTAAACTTTCATCTAAATCTACCACCTGAAATAAAACTTAGAAAACAAAAATACTGACAGTGAGATATGCATGAAAATTGTTTTAAAGCATTTTACTTAAAGAGCTTCACAAAACAAAGGCTTGAAGACACTTTGATTTTAAAAACAAGCAAAGCATTTTTAGCCATAAAAGATACTTCCACCTTCAGTAAGCTATGATTATCAGAAAGCAGACAAAAAGAGCATATATTATAAAGTATACAGTAGCAATATCACCAAGAAAAAAAAAAAAAATTATATGTTCCTATTTATCACAGTCATTTATTGCAAATGGCAGCTCTCCATTTCTGGTCAGCTCAGGGCACCATCTGTACAAGCCATTTGTTAATTTTTCAAGCAGATACCTTCACACTGTATCTTGTGACACTCTTGCAGGTGCAAGTGTTTCCCCCAAATTTTTTACAGAGCCAAGGGATTGTCCTCATTCACTTTTGCTCTTAAAACTCCCCCATGCCTGGCCCCTCATGATAGAACCTTGGAATCCAATGAAAGAACACAAGATACTTATCTGCCAGCACCACAAATCCATGTGCTACAGGATCACTCAACCATACCAATTTGTTCCAGATTAAATATCAGCATGTGATCTCATTTTTTCCTACATTAGCAAGATCACACAATATAAAGTTTCTGCTAGTTTTATATTAGCTCTGGCAGGAGACATGAAACCTGATATGATACAATATGGCAATGTAAAGCTAACCTACAAAGTTTGGGTTTTATAAGCCATAGTTTAAATAAATGTTTTCATCACCTCTGCCTGTGACCCTCAGCAGTATCACTTCTCTGCCTCCCTACCTTCTCCTACTGTATAAAATGGTTGCCTCCTATCTTTTAACCCTTCAAGCCAAAGGTCATTCTTTTTCTTCTGACATTGTAAGAGGCTACCCAAATAAAGTCTTTGTCTAAAAGCTGGCATACTTAGTATGCCAAACCATACTTAGTATTACAAAAGAATCCCAAGACAATGCAATATATAAAAACATCTCCTTGAAAAAGAAAACAACGTATAATTTGAAGAATATGTTGCCTTCCTTAGAGTAATACTAAGTAACATATTAAATACTCCAATCACATTAATCATCTTTATACCATGTATCAAGAGTTTTGAAAATTGTCACCAAAACCAATTATTAGATCATCCTGTGGGCCTAAGCATACAGCCTCCGAAAGAAAATTTGCTGACCCTCACTTGCTCTACAAAAGCTGTGGTTAAAGTCAAGAAGACAATCTGCTTTGCTTATCTTTCACTGCCATAATGTACAGAAAATTTTAACTGCAACAAAACCGCTTCTGATAACCAGACAGTTGTCATTTTTCCTCAACACCCTTAGAGTAGTAGCTCTCTCTTCAAAAGGAAAGATACATTTTTATACTTAACATAAAGTATATAACATTCTGTCATACTGGAGCATAAATATTTAGAGTCCAGTATACATATTTTTAACTTTGTAGAAAAACTTGGCATTTTTTCTCACCCCTACCCACATAAAGGTAAGGGAGAAAACTTCAAAGCAAATCGAGGTAATACGCTGGAGTTTAGTGGCATGTACTAACTACATAGCAAAATCAATTGATATTTTGAAAGTGAAAGCAGAAGTGAAATGTTGTAGAATATATTTATGGAAAAAAAGCTAGTTGACAACAGGACTTGACAACAGCTCCAGAAAAGAGCGTTTCAATCCTTGTTGCATGTTGATGTTTTTGTAAATATATTACAAAACTATTAAAGGAAATAAGTTATCATTAATGAAAAATGGTTTTAAAAGTAGTCAAAAACGATGACCAGTTTCATTATGACTGTGAGACAGAATGAAACTATATTATGATGATATCTGCAGCACACTGCATGTTCTTTATGGGTACTCATTTCTGCTTCTTCTGAGATGTAAAACATAAGTGATAGGAAATATAAGAAGTATTAGAAGTCCAAAGAAAAGCAAACATCAATTACCCTGATATTTGAGGTCAGTTTGGTGTGTGTGTATGTAAGATTTTCAGGTTATAAATGGAAAATCAACATTATATGAGTGAGTGCATAAAAATGAGAATAGCTCCAGTGTCATTAGGCCATATAGACCTTTACCAAGGACACAATCCCCAGTATATTGTAACAGAGGGAATAGAAAGATAGTACCATTGTTCATTTTTCCATTATGAAAGTTTAATACCTTCCTCTGAGGGTAAACTTTAACACAGAGAATGAGAACTATGGGTTTAATTCACTGATGTTATTCCTGTTTCAGTTAATTTTTCACATAACTTACCACTACGTACCTTAAAACATTTATCACATAACATACTACATCATCTTATAATGGCAACACAGACAGTTTAGTGAATGGAAGAAAGAAAGAGTGAAAAGAAAGCAAAATGATGACAGGGAAGAATTGGGTCACAAATTCAGCAGATACTATATAGGTAATAGTATTTGTAACCATAGTGTGACTAGTTAAGAAAAGATACAGATGTATCTGTAAACCCTTATGTATCCACAAGCCTGCCAAGGTCTCATAATGCAACATGACTTTGGTATCAAACAATAAGAAGAAAAAATGGTTCACGAAAGCTGACACAAGCTCCAGTAAGTTGTTCAAGAATTAGAACAACTGCTCAGTCAGTAGGTCATGTTTCTAGAGATGTGTATCATGCAAAATAGAAGATTATGTCAGGTTTTGTTCTGGAATAGGCTCTTCCATTTTATCAAAGTCCGAACAACCTCATTTAAAATAAAACTCATATGGGTCAGACTGAATTAAAATATCTTAAATCTTATTAAAGAGGCTTTGTGAATTTAAAGGACTCCCAGCAGTTACTCTGAACATTTTTAAAACCTTCTATGCATTCCACATCATCTATTCAATCTGGACACCAGACTTTGTTACACAGCTTCTCAGACCCTTCTGTGATTTAAGAGGATAAACAAAGTGTTATTTTCAGAACTGTAGATTCCTACACACTCCTATATTAAAAATAGATATATTTATTGTAAAGCAAAGTGATAGGATATGTTTCTTAATTGAGAAGGTAAGTTCCCTGTGAAAAAATTAATTGGAGTGCTGGAAAATTGCTTTCCTGTTGACTTACATAGGGAGCTCTTCAAAATTTTATTGAACATGTAATGTTTTGTCTTTATATAAATACTGTCATTAAATTACTTTACAATTTATTTTATAGAAGAGCCTGCACCATTTTGCTTATATAAACTACAAGTGATCTAGCTTTACTCTCAGTTTACCCTTCAAACTGTTCCAAGCAATTCGAAAAGGAAACATGGTGCAGAGAGAAGAAACAACTCAAAAGGCCTTTATTTTCATGCAAGTAAATCCTACTTTCTTCTCCCATGTAAAAATAATGTCTCTGAAGATAAGTTCTTCAAAGTATACATGCAAAAGAGAGACATTTAACATAAATTCCCCGATAAACTGATAATGCATCTGTTGTTAAAGCAGTCAAATGGATTTATAGAGTTTGGGAAAATGCTTAAGCACTAAGCTTGAACATTTAAGCATAGGAGGGATTAATTAACACTAAAGAGACTCCCAAGCTATTAAATTTTATCAAATGCAATTTCTCTGATCAGATAGTTCTTGACAGCTGACAAAATGTTAAGCTTTAAAAATATCACCAAGCCTAAAACTACCTCCAGAGAATTTTGATTTTTTCACTCACATCTCTGTAAGGATGGCACTGACATCTCCACACTGATCATTTTTTCTTTTCAAAAAATCACTACCAAATAAAGGCACAGGATACAATGCAATAATGAAAGAAAACTCGAACTGGAATTTCAGCGTTAACAAAATGGTCTGGCAAACATTAAAATGCAATTTATCAGATTATCACAACCCTCACATGGTCCCCACAGTTTGTTCCTGCAGAATAATGATAACTGTCTGAAAGGTAACAGGAGTACAACAGCTTGATAATATTATAGCATGATTGCTGTGACAATGCTCCTGCAATTGTATTTTGCTTAGCCATTCAGTCATTCAGGTAGGGTGCTGGAGTAGACTGCTGACATGTAAAAAACACTGCTTCTCACAACATTTTAAGTGAAGCATTCATCCTGCAAATGTCATTGTTATTTTGATCACAGTGTTCAGAAAACGTTGAAGGGAAGTGAACACGATGCAATCCAAACCAAACAAAAATAAGGTCTCAGAAAGATTATCAACTTTCTCCTGTAATATATTACAGAGTTGCAGCACAGCACAATATCTGGTGCTCAAAGCATCATGCTAAAATTACAAATTACTCTGACTTTACTCCAGTTTTACTCAGCACAAAATAAACTTCTCCTAAATTACAGAACAATACCTCCTCACCAGATTTTTCAGCAAGAGTCTGTCCCGATTCAAAGGGGAAATAAATTTTAAAGCATCTTCCTCAAATGAAAAATTTAAGATCAAAATTTTTCATTAAAAGCTTTACAAACTGTTACATCTAACATATTAAAGTTTTATTCTGTATAAGAATATTGTTCATTGATGTATATACACAGTAATAAATCAATCACATAGATCTAAAATTACTTTACCTGATGGTGCACCCTTAACTGCTTTATTCAGAACTGCCTTACTCATAACTTTGCCTTCTCCTTCATCTTTCTGAGGGTTTACAGGGAAGTTTCTCCTGGCTTAGACCATGACATCGATTAATTTTTATTTCCTCACCTTTAGAAAATCCCTTTGGCCCAAAATTCAGGACAACTAATAGCCAGATTTAACATACCAAAAAAGGTATGCAACATATATATATGTATATTTCTCTGCAACAGAAAGGGAACCTACACACTACTGGAAAAGATAAATATCTGTCACTGAAAAGGCCTGTTGTTGAACTTCCTGACAGCACAGAGTAGCACAAAGAACATCGGAAAATTCTGTTCTTGCATGTAATTGTTGTTGTTATTATTTACAGTGAGAACTATGTATGCTTAACCTAGACCCTAAGAGTAAAATCAGTAGATCAAGTGGAAAGAGAGATAATTTAGAAAGCCATTCTCTGGGATTGGGGAAAAAAAATCAGGATTGTTCAGCTGCAAGCTAAGTTACTGCCACAGCCATTTGCAAGAGCTGTAATAAATTTGTCTTGCAATCCAATGATGTAGGATTCTAAGTGGGATCCAGCATCCCCTGCTGAGATGCCACGCAGCCCTCGCATTGCCCTATACTCCACCAGCCCTTGGGGCACAGGCTGGGTCAGGGTCCCAGCTCCAGAAGAGGGAAGTCCCCAAGTGCTGCCTTCCCAGAACAGCAGCTCAACCCTCATCTTACCTGTTTGGAGATAGCAAAACCACTTGCAGGAAGAGCTGAAAACAATAAATTATCAACCAGTATTGCTCACATTTAATCCAGCAAGATGATGATGATGGGGATTTAATTGATGATTATCAGATGAAATAAAATGTAACTTTTCTTTGGTGAAGTGATCAAACTAAGTGTTACATATATTTTTTCTTGGTTTGGCTGAAAGATTTCCCCTGAAACCCTAGATGAGAATATTTTTCAGGCAGCACCAATGCCTGGGTACACATTTCTACCACACAGCAGATGTCTCCTGAGAGATGTGGGCAAATATTGCCATAAATGACCATTGCCTAATGAAGTTGCATTACAAGGAAGAAACATTTGCACAGCAAAATCTGACTCAATTTCCAATTTCTTTGAAAGTGCAATAGAAAGCATGCATTTTAATACAACGTTTGGAGTCTGTCTTCCTTTAAGGTATTACTGTCTCTGATTTTGCAAGATCCACAACCAAAGAAAACCCGACCATCTCTCTGATTTAAGTAGATGGGAAGCAGTGATGCATTCCACCAGAAGCCCTGCACCATTACTTGCCTTCCTCTAGAAAAGAAAGACCTCTTTCTTTTATATGTTAATAAAGCACTTTTGGAGTTTGGTTGGTTTTTGGGGTGTTTTTGTTTGGGATTTTTTTGAGTTAAAATACTCTGCCAACATAAAATTGGTGTTTTGTCAGTCAAGAAATCCATTGCGCTCCTGAACAAAAACAAAACAAAACAAAATAGTATCCTTATGCCAGAGATTCAAAAAGAATTAAACTACTAGTTATGAATTCTGGTTGTAAAATAGCCAAGCATTTATGTCTGTAAAAGAGGAGTGTTGGAGACTAGAATTCAGATTAAGAGATGACTAGATGCATGTGAAAGCAAGCAGGTGAGAAGTATACCACATAGGAAAAAGTAACATAGAAATAGATCATAAGAAGTCAATTAGTCTCTCAAACACAGGAAAACCAGGAAGTGTAGGAACAGACTGATAATTATAAACTGCAAAAGAGAACATTTGGATAGCAAGATGATAAAGCTGTAGAGATGAAAGAGAAAACTATTAAAAACCAGCAAGTCAACAACAAAAGATAGAGAAAAACAAGATAAGCTAAAAAGAAAACGTCTACAATATATGACAAAACCTTCTGTCTCCAACTGACTTAGCACTTCTTACTCTCTATGTTTCTGGTTTTACACTTTCTTAAGCTTACGTGTATCACATACATATAATTCTTTGCTCCAGTAAAGAAAGACAATGATCACACCTTGCACAATAATCATTATAGCTGAATTTTGCTTCTTATCACTGCCATTGCTAACTGCACATTCAGCACTGGCATTTTCCTATTCATGGCATGGCAAATTAAGCAGTTTTAAGAAATAATAATAATGCAAAAACCTAATATCACCACTGCTATCCCCCACAAGTTCAGTTCCCCCAAACAGCAAACTATATCAGACAAGTAAAAATGCTCATCTAGAATATAAGACCAGACAGTAGGATAGGAACAGGACAAGCACCCTGCCTCAGTTGTAGCTAATTAAATTGGATTAATTTATCTGAGTCATGAAAGCACATTTGAAAATTCTGAGCATTTAATTCCCAGCTGAAGGTTTCTCAATGAAACAATCATAAGTAGGAAAACGATTAGAAGTTGACTAGCTTTCCCTCTGGCAGACTCTGAAACATTATCCATTTATATGTAATAATTTGAAAGCGATTGTACTAAGCATTGTGTGTGTTCCTGATGAGTTCAATACAAATGAAATTCAGCTGGGCTGTCTATGTCTCATCGCTGGTCTCATTTTCAGTACTACCAGACTTCCCACACCAAAGCTCACAATCACCTGCTATGTCCTGGAGCAAGCCCAAGGTCACTAATGCTCACCTGGAGCTCTCAGCAGCTAGCAACTCTGGAAACACTGGACCCTTTAAAGGCACTGAATCAGTATTTAACAGACATCCAAGAACATCCAAGTACCCAGCAGGTCACATTTGAAATCTGGCCAATCTTGCAGCCTCCACAGGAAGAGGATGAAGTAACATTTAAAGTGGCCACCAGACTTCTCATTGGTTGCTTTCTACTACAATTTCAACTACAAAGGATAGTCTACTGTATTTTTATTTTATATTTTCAAGATTCTAGAATATTCAAACTATTTCTTAACATTTCTATATAAAGCATTTATTTTATTTCCCTTAAAAGTTCAGCAAAACCAGAGATTTAGGGGGAAAAATCCTTTCACGTTCTTTCAGAAATTAAAGCTCTGAGACATTTGATGCCTCTTTTCCATTTTTTTTTTTTTTCCCTTCAAGGAGACCTACTGTAGTTAAAGAACCCATTGCTCTGTATGGAAATGGAATATACTGAAAAGCAGATTGAAAATAATTTCTGTGCTACAGGATGTAGGCTATTACTAGATTGTAATATTTTAGCCCTAGAGTTTCATTAACATTGTTTTTTGTCTGCTTGCATTTCTGAAGTTACGTTTTATTTGGTTTGCCATTAAAATGAAGCACAGACTTGCTTCTGTAGCCTAAATACGACACAGATGAGTTAAACAATGAACTTCCATTTGACTTAATAGTTATAAGAACCTTTGGGAATGTAGCATTCATCTGTTTTGGAGGAGAAGAGAAGTGCGAAAAGAAAAGTTTGGTTTGTCATCATTCATATGATAGACCTACACACTCAATATCAATTTTGTGCATGCCTCCAATATAAATTTGCAATATCATAGTTGATTGCGTTTATTATCATAATAAAACACTCAAAGTAGCTGTATCAGAAATTAACAGAAATAAAGCCCTGTCAAAAAAACCCCACAACTTGATTTATCAATATTCAGCAATGCTGAAATACAAAGGGACACACATAGTCTTTACCCAAACACTGACTCTATTAAATAATAACAAAAAATATAATAATAATGCTCTGAGCAATTGAGAAGAAAGGATCACATGGAAAAAACCCAAACCAAAACAACAAAACAAAACAAAAATAAACAAACAAACCCAAACTTGTTAAAAACCTTGGAACACCTATCAACATCCCTAATTTACATCTAAGGAAATGATGCACAGATGTTATACCCAGAGAGGATCATGTACTTAACTGAGAATAACTATCCAGAATTAGCATCCTCACCTATGAATAGATATATTGCAGAGTTGCACTCAAGCCACATCTGTGTAATTGAATCAGGTATCTTAGGTAACGGGGATGTTGCTAGGATTCCTAGGTACATCTCAATCAGATCTTCACTAATTCAAGCCAAGGATTTGATTTATGATGCCCTATTTGAGCGGAGGTGTTTTAGCTCACAGAACTGTTTAGAGTGGGCATTTTTGCCTCCACAGATTTCTTACTCGTATTTGTTACTGCTGGGCCCGGCCCATGCTATGACTTTGGTGGATGAATGCTTCCTGTTTGTGTTATTGCATCTGAGGGAACAGTGATGATTGAGGGCAGCAAAGACGCTTTAGAGCATCTAATCCAGACAGATTATAATTCCCTGGTGCTGGCTGTAGTGATTTTACAAACACTGACATGACAAAGCAAAACACATACTGATTTAAGGCTCTTGATTTTCAAAAACTTGCAAGCCTGTTACAAGAAAATGGTGAGTGTGCTGGAATCACATCCTTGTTCAGAAACAGCAACAGCATCACAGAATAAAGATTCCCATTCTTGGAAATGTGTGACAAACTTGCCATTACCCATGTTAATTACTTGTGAGAAGAGACCAGTGCCTACCTCTCTACAACATCCTTTCAAGTAGCTGTAAGAGAGTGATAAGGTCTCCCCTCAGCCTCCTTTTCATAAGACTTGTTCTTCAGGCCCTTCACCAGTTTAGTTGCTCTTCTCTGGACTCGTTCCAGCAGTTCAATCTATACTTTATTCTACAGCTATCCCAAAGATATTGCTTAAGTGAATGCAATTATTTTGGATGCCGAATGCTGCCTGCACCTTTCTGAAGCCATCAATTGCATCTGAATGCCTACTGTTTGCCAAAAGTAAAAAGTAGTACCACTGAAAGATTATACATGCCTTGGGAGATCAGAAGGGAAGGGACACGAACATCAACATGAGCCACACAAAATTTGCAGTACCAGTTTACAGAAGAAACCTAGCTTTTACCTGATTTTGTTGGATAACCTGGTAATTAGGCAGTGTGTTTGCCCAGATATTATGAGGGAGACTGACTTGACATATAAACATGCACTCCAACATCCAAGCACAACTGCTGTCTTCCTTGTCTCTTCTGTATTAACTGTACAGCAGCTGCCATTCTGCACAGTGCTGTAGGTTGGTGAAAGGTACTATGCACACTGAATCCCTGTTTATTACTCTTCCAATAACTCCAAAAGGATAAAAGGTATTTCTCTCTTTATACACCTTAATTCTCATTGCATGTCAGTTCTTTCAGACTACAGATCATCTAACACTTTAAGGTTTAAGCAAGGATTTTCATAATCTCTATGCTCTCACCCTCCACGACATTAAACAAAATCTGCTGTCTTAGATATCATTTTCTTCCTACACTGGTAATATCCAGAGACCTTCAGGTGCCATGCTAACAATAATTACTCTATTTCTATCAATAGAGTTAACTTTATTATTATTATTTGCTAAAAGTATCCTTTCATACATACTCAGAAAACCGTTTGGAAAGACATATGCATAGGCAAAGCATTTAAAAGTTATTACACTCCAATTACTATTGGATTACAAATTACTTATATTTTAATCCATGTTTATGTGGAAGATAAAAAAATACGTAGGAAACAAATTTATTATTATATATTTTCATTTTGCCCTTGATTAACAAGAGACTTTTCCAACTCTTCCATTTTTATTTTTAATTCTGTCATTTCCTTTCTATCCTACATCACTGTTCCTTTTTTTTTTTCTGGCTGGATCTTTAGAAAATTTCTATTTTAGTATTCTTTTTACCTGCAGTAAGTATCACTCCACCATTTCTAATCATGACTTTTGCCGTTCTGATCTCTATGATTCCCTGACTTGCCATCCTCACAGCATTTTACAAGCGCAAGTCCCTTCTTCCTCCATTAGCTAGGTACTAGTAAATTCAATTATTAACCTCCAAATGGTGTCCATAATAAGTACATAACAGTTGTTTATTAGTTTAAAATCCAGAGTCTGAAAACTACATCAGAAGACAACGGTAAGGACAGTATATAGTAACAACTTCTCCTTAGCACCATATTCTTTCTGCTACCCGGAAACTAATTAGCACAGCACAATCTCAGATTTCCTATCCAGTAAACACACCATTTTTATAGGAGAAAATAATTTGTATCATGAATCATTAGCCAAGGCTTAATCATAATTTTTATGTAGATTCAGGGCCTTAGGTTGGCCTCTGATTCAGTACTCCTTATCTGAAGGAGTAAAATCATACAAGTTATATAAAAGACTCGAGGCAATTTAAATTACTCATCTAGGCCATTGGAAATGGGAGGTAGGGGTAGTAATATTTAAAGTATAACATTGATAAATGATCGTTACAAAGAAATTTTTCCTCAGAAAGACATACAAAAGAATAAAACACAGTTATAAAAATAAACTCATAGGTATTGTCTAGCTACTACAAGAAAAATTCAATGCACAACATGAACTTCATGCTTAAGAAAAAGGTACTTCAGGCAAGCCAAAACACCTATTTTCTCATGTTGACATTTTGCATATGTATTTATGAAAACATTATGTTCACAAGCCCCATTAATTCAGATAGGCCATGAAATACAGTATCCTGACTCTAAAACTAGTTTTTAAACAGAGGCTAATTAATTGGTTATCACTAAATGTTGAGACTCTGTGGCAAAAAGCACTGCAAAACTTGATAATAAAGCAAAGTAGCCTGGGAATAAAACCTGATACTCCTCTTCACAGTTCCTTGCTAATAAAAGCATTAATTTTAGAGCATATGTGAAAGGAAGTGAGGACCTCCTGCTGCCTCTCTGATATAGCATTGGTGGCAAATGAGCAATTTCCATATATGTGGCAATTTACTAGTGTTACAACCCATATCCAAATGCCTTGGGGCACTGGAGTGACAGTCAGGAGAGCAGCATCAGCATTACCATATGATTATCAAAGAAACAGCAAAAGGGAAAGAAAAGAAAAAGAAAAAGAAAAAGAAAAAGAAAAAGAAAAAGAAAAAGAAAAAGAAAAAGAAAAAGAAAAAGAAGAGAAAAAGAACCACCAACCAACCAAGTAAACAAATGGAAAAAAAAAAATCAAAAAAGCCCAAAAAAAAAAAACAAAACCAAAACCAACAAACCAACCAAAACCAACCAACCAACACAAAAACCCAAACTCTGAATGAATTCTTCAGTGAAAGTTTCTTTGTATAAGTGTTTTGAGAGACACAACCTGAAATTTCACATTCTCGGAGGCACAATGCAATTCACCCTTTTATGAAATACTAAGCTGGAGCAGTAACCTTTCATTTTCCTACAGCCATTTCTCTGAGTTTGCAAATAGCTAGATTCATCCAGGATTAAGCAAGCTGCAGCAAAAGTAAACAATCTTATTATGAAAAGGGGTGCATATAGTAACAGAAACCAAAAAAAGTTTTCAAGACAGGGGGTTGGAGTCAGTCACTACTATGTCAGAGTTTGTTAATAATTCAAAGTATTCTATGCTTGCCTTACTGAGAAAAATACCACAGGAAGGAGAGATCAGTTGTCCCTTCTGTTCATTATTCATCATACTGTAATGTCTGGAACTGCTTACCTTTCTCTTTAAATGTACAACTCTAATTAATATTAATAAGACACCAAATGATCCATCCCACTTAACTACACACTAGTGAATGTCAAGAAACACTGTCAAGTTTAAGATCCCTCTGTTAGGAGGCTAGATTATATTATATTGTCCACTAGCAGTGTTAAAAGCAACACCTAATACTACTGTAGGTTAAGGGAGGAACACTTAAGATTTTTCAGATTATTATCTAGACTTTCCAGTTTGTTCATTTCATATAATTGGTAAATTCACTATAAAATTAGTGGGTTTATTTTCATGAGAAACACTTAATCCAAAGTTGTTGCCCAACTCAGAAAGTAAATTGGCAGGGACGACAACAAACCCAGAAAAGTGCAATAAACAATAAAAGGGACAGTAAGATGTAGCAGTAACAACTGCTTTGAAGTTATTCTTCTGGTTAGGAACTGAGTAGACTACAAGCTGCTTAAAGAGTTATTTTTTTACATAGATCCCTCTCCCTATGCTTAGAATTTTATGGTTCACTGGTCTTTAATGATCAATGACATTTTCTTCTGAAATTGTGCAACCTAAGCCACATACCTCTCAAACATACCTTTTCTTCACAGGGCATGCATATCTGGAGCTGTTCTGTACAACAGCCCAAAACATACCCCCTGTGACTTTCTGAACAGTTAATACATTTAACTGGTTAACAGTGGTCCATCATATTTCCTTAGAACAGGTACATCCACATACTCAATGGCTCATGTATGATTCAGAAAGTAAATATACTTTCCTCTGCACTTTCTAAAGCAAATGTCAGGTGGCTTTCAGTGCAGTATGTAGACTACTGCTTCGGTACACAAATCCAACTCACACATCTCTTCCAATACTCCCATTCCTTCTTCACTACTGAGCCTTTTGGATGAAGCTGTGCTAAACAGAGCTATAACAAACATGGGTACACATACACTCCAGTAAGAACACATAATAGCCACCTTTTCACTCAAATCTTGGTGCATTTGCAAGGGAATGTTTTATGTTCAACATATGCAGTGTCCAGTTCTTGAATGTTCCCAAAATTTCTGCATACATTTTTCATATGCAAGAGGAGTATCTAAAATGTCTTGGCTCCCTGCCACCCCTCTGCTTCCTACAGTGCAATATTTGGGGACTCAGTTCTTATCCATTAAGTCTTAGGACACAGAAAAAGCAAAAATTTGTGCTCTGAGGAATTCGGCAAATGAGCAGTAAATATTTACCAGCTGTTAAGATCAGCTGGCTGTTTTGAATTTAATCTAAGCATAATGAAACAAACAAACAAACAATCAAGGATTGCATTTAACACTGGAATAAGACCATTCAAACATACTTCTATTTTGAAGTTATACCAGCATTAATGACCACCAATGCAAATTCTTTCTTTCACTGCTAGACAAGTATTAGCTTTTGGTTAACAAATAACACCATAATAGCTTCATAAATCATTGCCAGATATTTATAAGAATGCCATCTGAGAAGTATTTGATTTTGAATAAACTCATTGTCATAGCATAAAAATGGTTTGCCAAGCAAACTTGTCTCCAAAGAAATCATGGTTTTCTTTTACTGGATATCAATTCTTCATCCAGCAAACATTTCCTGAGAAAGGCTTCCTTTCTTAACTTGGACTTTTGCCAAAAGCATGTTCATCAGGAAAGATAATTTTTTTTTTTTT